>CAUYRT010067716.1:0-73264 GCA_963574885.1 Lepilemur ruficaudatus | reverse complement strand
GGGCCAGAAGGGAAGGTGGCAAGCACAGGATGGATGCAGGTGGTTGTGTAGAGGTGGCGTTGAGATGGGGAATTCCTACCTGATGGCTGCCAGCTCCTCTGTGCTGTAGATGCAAGGCCTTCTGCTAAGGTGAGGGGTAAGAGGATGGAGCATAGGCGGCTTGGGAAGTGTGCAGGGCATGTAGAATAACCACCATGGGGAAGGGGTACATGATATGGGGAAATGAAGAAGGACTTCTCTGCATTTTTAAGGTCCTAGGAAAGCCAGAGACTTGGAATGCATTAATCCATATGGTCATGGGCTCTCATGGAAGAGACTTTAGAGATTGTTTGGTAGAATCCTTTCTCCTCCCAACCTCTCAACATTTTACATTGAGGACCAGAAAAGATTATGTGATTTCAGAAAGATTTTACTGTGGACTAATAGCAGAGCATATCAGAACCCAAGTCACTGTGCCCCTAGACTCCTGATCTTCCTACCACAGTGCACAGCAATTTCTGCCCTGTGCGTTGGTGCAGTAGGTGGTATTTGATGCTAACACAGCAGTGGGCTACATTACCACTAAATGCAAAAGTCTTTTTCCCTTGCTTGAGTTTTTTCCATCTTGCACATGAAATGAAGGGCTCTTTGGGAGTCTGTAACCCATATATTCCTGCACTATTGCTAAGATTGGATGCCATGTTGCTCATGTTTCATTACTCAATGAGATGCAGGGTCTTTGTTCCCTCATTCTGCATTGCAAACAAATATTCTGTCCTACCCAGGCACTGCTGAGACTGTCTGCATCCACTGAAAAGACAAGATAGATTGTTGAGGAGATTTTCAGAAATGCTGACAAGGGAAACTAAATATGTGCTATTTAAAAAACAATAATAAATCCGTGGTTGATTGAAAATGTTATATTCAGAATAATAAAATAGCTAGAAATTTGTCCAAGTGTGAACAAGTCAGAGGCTCCTAATGCACTGTGAATTAACCATCAATACATATATTGGTAGAAGACAATTTCAATGCATACATCAAAGGAAGGGCAGAACACATTCAAAAAGCCTTAGCTAATCAGAATAAGTAAATCCATTTCAAGGTGACATTCACTTCAGGGAAAAAAATTAAATTCTCCTAGGTGCTTGGGAGCCTAGGGTATTTCTGGCTCAGCACCCACACAAAGGAGGCATGCAAACCCATTATTTGCTAAATGGTATTGAAATTCTGGTCAAAGTTCTGTACTGCTGTGAAACCTTACTTCTTGGTTCTGACTCTTTTCCAAATACAGCAAATTGCCTTTCAGATGAGTTCCTGAAGGGCATGGTGTAGGCAAATTCACCACAAAAATATTCATGTTCTCCTGAGCGCATGGAGTTTTGAAGAGCACTCGAGGCAATTCATGCATTCTTTTATTCATTGAGCTCAATTATTTATTGATCACCTACATGTGTAAGCACCAATGTGGTAAATGCTAGGATTACAGATAAATGGGGTGGGGGGTCTCTGGTCTTGCAGGAAAGACAGACAAGAAAGTATTGTATACACTCAGGGAAGCAAGACTAAGAAAAGATCACCTCTGCTTCACGGGCAGGAAGTTTCAGAGATGTGGAGACCACATGGAAATAGTAATTGTTGGCAATGTAATCCTGCCTATCAGAGAGATTTGTGATAAAGTTTATCGGTCCCTTCCCACCTCACCAGTCGGTGAGGGGAGGGGCGAGCAAGGGGTGGATAGCGAGGCTGGACGTGATTCCGTGGTGGGATTTTTCTCATGAGACATGAAACCATGAGAACTGGAGAAAAGAAATCCTGCTAACAGTGAGGATTTGGGTAGTTCTGACATCAGGCAAGAGTCAAACTCTCTTCAGGACTCCCTGTCTTCCGCCTCTCTCCCCCTCTTTCCCTCTCGGCTCTGCTCTTCTCTGGGCAGGTGCCTCGTTCTCTCCTCCACAGCTCGGATCCCTCCATGCAGCAGGGAAAATGGCTCCTGCCCTTCTGGTCTAATGACATTCTGACCCCGGAACCTGATTTGAGAGAGAAAACATCATTCTCCTAAAGGTCAGTAAAAACCCAGGGGAGGGGAAGAAATCGGTCTTGCCTGAGTCACGTGATCTCTCAGACCAGTCACTGTTGTCAAATGTGTGAAATACTGAAGACTAGCCAGACCTAAGGCAGACGGCCCCACCCCAGAGGACTGAAAGAGGGAATGCCGTAGTTGTGAGCTCCTTCAGAACACACGGAGTGAGGGGGACATTTCCTCAGAGAAATTGGCATCATGAAAACCAAAAATCCAGAGAAAGAACTTGGAAAGGTAAACAGCAACAACAATAAAAGTCAAATCAAAACAATCAGACGTTTACTTTATAAAAGAGCCGGGCCTACTGAGACGTAGAGATATTGAGATGCTTGACTGCTTGTCTTCTCTTAAGCCTGTCCTTAAGTCAGGGCTTCCTAACATGTTCCAAGCCTCGTGGAACACAGAGTCCCGGGGTAAACTGACTAAGCTGACTCTGGAAGGAAGGGAGTAACTCCAGAGTTCCAGCAGCTCCAGGCCCCTTCCTGCTGCCTGAGAGCCAAGAGGGTCAGTACATTGACCTGCCGATTACTCATGAGTGCTGCTTTATATTATTTTTGCCCTTAAAATTCTAGGGAAGAAATACTTTAAGCCAACAATGGTCATTTGTTCTTTGACTCCAATACCATGGTGCAGCGATAGTTAAAAGACAGTGTCTTAGTCTGTTCAGGCTGCTATAACAAAAAACACTATAGGTAGGTTATAAGAGCTGTTTCTAGAGGCTTACAATTCTGTAGGCTGGAATTCTGAGATCAAGGTATCAGTGGATTCAGTGTCTGATGAGGGCCCTCTTCCTCGTTTGTAGATGATGCCTTCTTGTTGCATCCTCACATGTTGGAAGGGGCAAGATAGCTCTCTGGGACCTCTTCTATCAGGGTGCTAATTCCATCCATAAACATTCTGCCCTCATAAACCTAATCACCTCCTAAAGGCCCACCTTTTAATATTATTGCATTGGGAATTAGGTTGCAACATATGAATTTTGGGGGTACAGAAACATTCAGACCATGGCAGACAGCAAAGAACGGGTATTCCTGAGTATTGGTGTCTGATCACCTCCTTAGGTGCAGAGGTCTCCCACTGGTTCAGGCCAAAATGCAAGAGAGTCACTTTCCTACAGTGGTGGTATTTAGAAGCTGAGGACAAATATTAGGCCAGGTCCCAGAGCAGATACTCTGGGCAAAGCCAGAAGAACATGTTCTAAACGTTGCAGGAGACTGTGACCTAGACACCTTGAAGTGAGGGGCAGGTCAGTGAGGTTAGGTAGCTGGGCAGAATGAAATCAAGTACCTCTTCCTGGTTCATAGGTGGTGCTTTCTTGTTGTGTCCTCTAAGTACTAGTGGGTTCCAGCAAACAGAGGGTAGCAGCTCAATCATCAATCATCAGTAACAGAAACTTCTGCCTGAGGCTGGACTTCTATATGTGTTTGAAAATACGTTGAAAGGGTAAGCTGAAGGCATAGAAGAGGCTAGGAGTAGAATGGACACACAGAAGATTTTTGTAAAAAGAAATTAAGACCTTTAGACAAGTTATCTTCCTTTATAAACCTCTCCTCTGCTCTCTTCTTCTCCCTTCCTCTCCCATCCTCCCCTACACATACACACAAACCTACAACATTAAGGCATGCTATGTTTCCATTCTTACAGTGGAAACTCAAGGGGACACTGGCTAAGACTCACTAACAAAGACAAGTCTAAAAGAAGACATACAGAGCTAGCAAGAATCTTAGTGATTGCCTAGACCAACTCTCTCAATTTACAGTGGAGAAAACTAAAGCCCAGTGAGGGAGGCGCCCTGCCCATTTCTCTGAGCTGAGAGGCAGAGCTGTGTTGACACTGGGTCTCTGAAATACCAGACCAGTGCATTGCGCTGTCTCTGGGTATGTGGTTCTTTCCATGTCTGGAAAGTGAAGGATGGATGGAAATCAGAGCCTGTCCAAAGTGCAAGATGACATGTGTGGGTTCAAATCCCAACCACACTGACTGTGTGGACCATGGATAAGTTACTTCACTTCTCTAAGTTTAGTTTCTTTATCTGTGATATATGAGCATGTACCTTTTAGGATGGTTGTGAGGATTAAATTAGTTCACACAAAAGCCAACATTACATCAATAGAATGATATACAAAAAAGAAATCTCAGTAATGAATGTAGAGGAAATAATTCTAAATAAATTGTTAAGGAACAGAATCCAGCACACGTCAAAAGAAGAATACACCATGACCAAACAGTGTTTATGGCAGGAACGCAAGGGTAGTTCAATATCGGGAAAGAGTAAATAATCCCTTACAACAAAAAATTACAGAGGAAAGAATTGATCATATCATATCAAATGCTTAAAGCAGCATTTTATAAATGAGGTGATATTTATTAACACTCCTAGCATAGTGCTTGACACACAGTAGGTACGATAGCAATGGTAGCTATTAGAATCAACCATGGGACCATGATTAGTCTGCACCAGCTGGCTTAAATTAAGACACTGACTTTTATGAAGATAGCAGTTGTTTCTTGGAGCCGGATTTAAAATATGAGGCAATTTAATTGACCATGTTGAGAAAATAAATATGCTGATTTTATTAGGGTCATCTGATTCCCACCCCACCTGCTCCTTAAGCTGAAAGATATTTTAAACTTCTCTAAGACAAATTTCCTCTATCTACAGAGAAGAAATGATAATATATCTCACTCATAGGCTTATGAAGATCAAATGTGACAATCCCTGCCCCAGTGATGGGCAGATTGTCTCCACAGGACAATCATCTAAATGTGTCTGTGTCCCCTGGGAGTGGCCTTTGTTTCAGCCTAATTTCTCTAAATAGCAATGGGAAGGCTGGATGGCAGGTCTCTGGTCCTGGTTAAAATGAAAAGGCAGGCAAGATTCTTTGATGGGAACTAGTGTGGCCTACACTAGCTAGAGAGGGAATCAGCTATCATGAGATTGTCAGGCAAGTCAACACCAAGGTGAAAAGCATTTATGGGCACTTTTGAAAGGAACCATGTAGGTAGAAGAAATACTAAAAGCGGGGGATATATTGAGAGAGAACTTCAGGAATATAGCAAGAGAAGACTTTGGCTTGGACTAGCATAGTAGAAAAGAGTTAAGAAGTCATCCACAACGGTCATGTCTCCTACAAAGTGTATGACTTCAATACTTTTCAAAGGAATGGTTAATTTATGTATTATTCATGTTTTATTTGAAATGTTAATAATTTCAAACTTACAGATAAGTAGCAGGAACAGTATGAAGAACTCTCATATTCTCTCCTCCTAGGAATACATCCAACTTTCACCAAATGTCCCCATAGCGTCCTGTGTAGCAAAAGAACCCAGTTCAGAATCGCAATGACCCTTAGGCATCATGTCTCTTCAGTCTCCTTCAAGGTGGAACAGTTCCTCAGGTCTGCCCTGACATTCATTGCTATAACATTTGCTTTCTTCTTTAAATATGACCTTCCTTTATTTCAATGTTAGCAGCAATTGCTCCAATAAGTAATAAACCTTATTAGTAATGGGAGTGATGCTGGCCAAGTTCAAGGTCCACTGTAAAATTTTGACAGTGGAAAATGCTTACAAACTTACAACATCTAATGTTTTCTTGTGATTCATGGACTCTTCCTGGATGATAACATTTTTTAAAAAAACATTTTTAAAACATTACAGGCCATTTATTTTGTATAATGTCTGTTAATTTGAGTTTGCCTAGTGTATCCTGATGATTAGATTCAGGTTATGCCTTTTTGGCAAGAATTTCACAGAAGTTATGCTGGTATCCTCCCACAGCATCTCATTGAGATGCAGTGGCATGAGATGCTGCTTTGAGCCATTCCTGATATTGTTCACTTTGATCTCTTGATCAGGGTGCCAGCCTTCTCCATTGTAAAGTTACTTTTCCTGGCCAGGTGTGGTGGCTCACGCCTGTAATCCTAGCACTCTGGGAGGCCAAGGTGGGTGGATCCTTTGAGCTCAGGAGTTCAAGACCAGGCTGAGCAAGAGCAAGACCCTGTCTCTACTAAAAGTAGAAAGAAATCAGCTGGACAACTAAAAATATATAGAAAAAATTATCCAGGAAAGGTGGCGCATGCCTGTAGTCCCAGCCACTTGGGAGGCTGAGGTAGGAGGATCCCTTGAGCCCAGGAGTTTGAGGTTGCTGTGAGCTAGGCTGACGCCACAGCACTCTAGCCTACGCAACAGAGTGAGACTCTGTTTCAAAAAAATAAAAAAATAAAGTTATTTTTCCCCCTTGTAATTAATAAGTATTTTTTGGGGGGGAGATACTTTGAGACTATTTAAATATCTTCTTTCTTGTTCAATTTTCCCTCTCCTACTATTAGCACTCATTGACAGTTTTTGCCTGAAATAATTTTTACTATTACAGTTGCCAAATAGTGATTTTCTAATTCCAACATTTTTTTCTATGTTTATTAGTTGGCATTCTATTGAAAGGAAGAGCTTTCTATTTTTCCCATTTATCCATTTATGTATTTTTATTAATGTTGGGGTATGGATTCTTAATTTGTTTGGTGGTATATCATCTATTATTATCCTTACTTATTTTCATACTCAAATTGACTTAGATTTGGCCAGTGGGAGCCCCTTTAAGCTGGATCCTGTGTTCTTTTGACATGTCCCCATTATTCTTTGAGTATTTTTGGCATTTTCTAGCATGACAAGATACTCCAGATGCATCTTCCACTTTCCCTGGCCCAGCCCTGGAATTAGCCATTTCTCTAAGTTTCTATTTACTGGAGAATGTTATTTAGAAACCAAGATCTGGGCACTAGGTGTGCTCATTTTCACTTGGGTGTCATGGCCTCCAGGATCTCTGTGTCTAATTCAATACTGCATGGTTCATTTCAGTGTTCCCTTTTCCTATATTTGTAACTCCTTTCTGTGAGAGTGAGAAGCCTGACTCCTATTGTCCTCAAATATTTACTTATTTGTCCACTGTCCCCCTTCCCCAACAACTCCCCACTCTCCCAGCCTGGCTGGGCTGACATCCACTTGGCTGCCTGTCCCGCTTGGGTTCTGATCCCCACTGGGCCACCTTCCACATTCAGGCTTGCCAAATGGATTTCAGTTTAAATTATTCAGGAAGGAAGGAAGAAGAGAAGCCAAAGAAATACAAATGTATGTTTTTATTAACATCCAGTTTGGCCCTGAATATGAGGAGATGAGCATATTCATAAATTGCCAATAGGAGTGTATATTTGTCTGATGTTTCTATCTTAAATATGATGCTCTATTCCTGTATATCCACTATAGCTGATCATACACACACACACACACACACACATATGTTCATGCTCTTTGACCTAGAAATTTCACTTCCAAGAAATTGTCCTAAATAAATAGATAATTGTACAAATGTGATAATAGAAGTACATCAATAGTTGTTGCAACATTATATGTAACAGCAAAATCCTGAAAATGTATATGTCCAATATTTTATGGTTCATCAATATGATACATCAAATATTGTATAGATTTATATTTTTTCGCAGAAAATGTCAATAATAGATTGTTAAATGAAGAGAGTAAATATAGAGTAAATATACAAAAGAGTAAATATTATGCATTCCCTTTAAATACATATGCACATGTTTATAACTCTGTTTATGAAGAAGTATCTCAAAGACTATTCATCAAACAGTGGGTTATCTCTAGGTTGTGGGATTTTTACTGTGGTGCTATTTTATTTAATTTTTTTCTTTTTTGTTTCAAAAAAGACCAAAACAATCATGAGACCCTAAACTCAGTATCTTGTTTGAAAAACTGTCATCAATCCCATAAACCTGTACCAAATCCATACCAAAACCATCTCAGACCCATCACTGGGTAATGATTACTAACGGTCCCCACTGAGCTTACTGCACAGGATTGGAGTGAGAATTAAAGAAAAATAGACATGGTAGCCATTGTAATCTGTAAGGTGCTGTAAAAAATTAAAGTGTTATTAAGATCGTTGCTATTACTATCATCATCATCATCATTATCATCGTTATTGGTATTGATTTCAGTTCTTTCTACTGATTTCTGTTTTCTAAATTCAGAGGGGAAAATGCTAGGCCTCTGTTCAGCTGTGTGGAAGCCAAAAGTGAAGCCTTTGGAAAGGCACATTCTCTGAAGGATTTTAAAATCTAGTTGAGAAAATAATATCCCAACACTTCCACATCACTCAACAGATAGCAAGAGCCAGGATACAGCCCAGGGCGAGATACAGGCTTAAGTCTACTCCCACCAGTGGTCCGAGGCTGGAGAGAATTGTGGGCTGGGGAGTAGGGGAGGTTTCAGAGGACTATAATAGCATATTCTTGTTAGACTGTGATTGTATATTGTTAACTGCTTTTCAGATGCTGTGACTGGATTTGTTCACACTTTATGATGTCTGAAGTGTAAGTTTAGAAACCAATTAGAAGGCTAAAAATGATGCTGAGAATAAAATCCACTTTGTTCATGTTTTTAGAGATTCTGCATAGTTTAACAGGCTCTAAAACTCATTTTATCCAAGACAATAATATCCCAAAGTTGAATATATGAAAGGGCGGGTATAGACATGTGCCATCTTCTCTGGCTCTTGTCTCAGCATCTGGGAAGAAAAAAATACCAACCTCATGAATATGAGCTTAACATATTCATGCTTAGTAGGGATTTAGTCTACTTTAATCACTGATGTATTCTAAGTGCCTACGACAGTGCCAGGGCCCATGGTAAGAGCTTAATAAATACTTATCAAATAAACAAATGAGCCCTCATTTTCACTTTTAATATGCAAAGTAGTTAGATTTCTTTTTCTAACACGCCAGGGCCTTGATCATTAGTGGATTTGCATTAGTGGTTATTGGTAATTAAAAGTGTGCTTGACTTGCACAAATAAGTGTAAGGATTTCACAGGGCAGGACTTTCCTCCCAGGATACCAGACTCCCTGCCAAACACCTGAGATCAAAGCATAATGTCTCAGTGAAACATTTGGCATCTGGCTTCTGTCTTTCAGGATTTCCAAATTCCTTAATTTAATGACAGTTTTTCCCCTTTAGGATGACTAATTGAAGTCCAGGCTGTGCTTTTGAATCATCCCCGGAAAAATGCCCTTAAGGGTGGAGGTGGTGACAGACTATATTAAGTTTCAAATTTTCTATCTGCTTTTATCTTTAAAAAAGCAAGTGAATTTCCTTTTTACTCTATGTTATATCTATGGTTGTTTAAATATAAAGATAAGGAGGATCCCTCCCAAAATATTCATCTAAAATGAGCCTTCAGTGTCCATTTTTTTACCCTCAGGATATAATCCAAATTCCATCAGGGACCATCATTGCTGGCTTCTGTCCACCTGGTCTGCCCTTTTCTCAACACTGTGGGCATTCCCTTCTCCAGCCATAGCTGACTGCTTTAGTTCCTCAAATTGCCTTCCTCCAGCCCCATCATTTTGATCGCTTGACATTCAGCCTTCACTTTGCTGTTCCCTCTGTTCGAAATGCTGATCCTCCCCTTCTCCCTTGGCCAACTCTTACTCATGTTGGGACTTTCCCCCTTGACCCTACAGAAGAGAAAAGATGGCTCCACCAGGTGCTCCCAAAGTCTTCTGTTTCAGGCAAAATGCACTGCCTTTAATTGCTATTGCTTATTGAATCATCTTTCTTCTTCATAAGCTGAGCTCTAAGGTGGGCGGAGTTCTTCTTGAGTTTTCTCTGCATTAGTTCTCTCCATCTCGCTCAGTGCTGGGCACGATAGGTTGTTTTGCTCCATATTTATTCTGTGCTTCTAATCCCTCCCCTAATATCCCCTAATGAGGCATTGAACACCTGGAAATTCTGGAGCACTTTGTCACAGAAATGGATTTACTCCCTATTTTAGGGGGGTGAAAACTACATTTGAGTTGAGATTTACCACCATGAATAACTTCAGTAAAAAATAATTTACCTGATTTATTTCTGGATTAATAATATTTCTGGAGCTTAGGTATCATAGCTCCCCAAAAGCTTAAAAGGTAGATATTTAAGTAGTCATATTAGATAAACAGAAAAATGACTGAGAACTGTCACCGAGAACTGTTACCAGAGAGGAGGCTGTTGTCTGTTTCCATCCTCCCCAGGGTTTCCCATTTGCTCTGGTCGGTTGCTGGGTATGTACCCATCTTGCACAACACACTGCCAGGCACTCAGCAAATTGTTTTTCAATTATCCCAATAGCAAGATTTTTAAGCTGGATGATGTTTAAAAAATTTTGTATAGACTTGTTATTTCATTTTGATTCTTTTTGATTGTAGACACCCAGTTAAACAATCTTCTATTGCATAGAAATCATATTGCTATGGGTCTGTTTACAACTCTGGTGATCATTTCCTACCCTATGCTAAGAACGCTTGGTGGTTTCATAATGACTGTAATTCTGAGACAGTATTGACTGAGGTTAGGAACTTGGTACCTGGAGGTCCAACCAACTATTGATTTCTTCCTAACAGGCAGTAATGACTGCAATAAACACTGAAAATCTCAGTTGAAACAAATAGATAAATACACAGATAGCAGATGTTTGTGACTGAAGATTGGTGTGATCTCACTCCCATCAGACAGCTCCTGTGTCTCAGTCATGCAGTTGCGTTCAGGCTGCTTGAGACTGCTTGGTCTGTGCCCTGCAAATCCCAGAAGTGTGTGGGCACTTCTCACCCTGGAGGCAGCTTTTGACTAATGCAGAAGGGTGCAGGAGAGTGCATACACTAGCTTCCTTGTCCTCTGATTGGGACAACTTAGGTGTGTTCCATGCTCTCTCCAAAGCCCCTCTGTGGGATTGAGCCCAACTTCCTTTCTGTGACACTTTGTGTGCTACTTTGCTTGGCTTCCTTCTCTTCTCTTCCCAGATCCCCAATCGCCTGTTGGTTTTTCCTGGAAAATTTTCCTAATAAATCACTGTCCTGTGCATTTTTTGTGTCAGGATCTACTTTTGGGGAATCCAACCTGTGAAAACACTCTACACAAGAACTGGAAACATGGCAAAATTGGTTGTTAGTTCCCTACAAGACCATTAATCCAAGTAGGCCTTTGGTAAGACCTTATGAAAGCTGACCCAACAAATCTATAGATGTTGCTAGAGCTACTGGGGATAGTCTTTCTCCTCCTCATCTTCAACTGTCACCTTCTCAGATTCATTTTCCCTGACTACAATTTCTCCATATTCTCCACTTTGGCATCTGTTCTTACTGTATGTACTTAATTTCTTCTTTGATTCTGCCTATCTTCATCCCTAGACTGTAAATCCCATTATGTCAGGGACCTTGTCTATTTTGTTTCCTGGCTGTGTGCTCTGTACCCTTCCTAGTGCTTGGTGACAGTTGGTTGAATGAATCGAAACTTCATGTGACACCCCTCAACCCCACATCACATTGTGCCCTCCAGGACTGACCTTTGCTGAGGTTGCAGACATGGCTTTCTATGTCCAGAACCTGTAAGAAATTGTAGAGGTCTGATATATAGAAATTTTAGAAAACCAACCTGGCCCAAATAAGGAAAATAAATGAAGCTCATGTATTTATAGGGATTGTTTTAGCCTAGGACACACCAGCTAGTAAACAGATTGTGCCTGACAAGTCTTCATGAAAGGTGTGGAAGCTCTGAAGTCAAAGTGTTGCTGGTGTTGATTTGGTTCTTGGAAAACATAAACCCTCTTTTCCCCTGAGCCCTTCTGCATGACTGTGCATGGTTTCTCTGAATCAGCTTCTCCCAAGGCAACAACAGTTAGGCCAGGAGGGAGAGATGTTTGTGGGTTGTACATTAACTCTTTTGGGCAATTAAGACTTCTCCAAAGTAGCACAGATGAGATGAGTTCTGAAATCTTCAACCTGCTTAGATAGAGGGACCAGAACAGAATTTCTCAAAGTAGATCCCAAAGAACACAACTACTGACATATTACAGTATGTCAGTAGGCTTCCACAGAAATAAAAGCACATGTAAGTGGAGAAGTACATTTGGAAAGAATCTTTAATATGTTGATATATTTTGTTTGTGGCCATGGAACTTATGTGACCATAGAATATTTACTTCTGACTATCACATGGGAAATACTGTAGTAGAGACTCTGAAATTGCTATTTAATACTTGGTCTTCGTGGCTCTAGGTCTCCATGCTTCTGACTTAAAGAAAGTCCTCATCTTCCTCCAAATGGAATACGGCAAGGGCCTCCTCCACCACTCTCTGCTTCGCATTTTGTGCTCTTTCCAACATCAGAGTATCTACCAGTCCATAAATATTCTTCCAACTTTCTCAACTATTGCTCATAACAAATTATCACAAAGTTTAATGGCTTAAAACAACAACAGTTTTTAATTTAGCTCATGAATCTGCAATTTTTGGCAGGGCTCAGCAGGGAAGGCTCATCTCTATTTCATGCAGTGTCTGCTGTGGCTGCTAAACTGGGACTGGAGGGTCTGCTTCCAAGATGGTGCATTCATATGGCTGGTGGTTGGTGCTGGCTGGTGGCTGAGGGTTTAGTTGGGGCTGTCGATTGGAACAGCTGTACATGGTCTCTCCCCGTGGTTGCTTGGTTTCTTCTTACCAGGCCAAGTGGGCTCCAAGTGTGAGTATTCAAAGATATAAAAAGTGGACTGGGCTTCTTAAGGCCTGCGCTTGGAAACAGCTCAGTTTCACCTCTACCATATTCTATTGCTCAAGCAGTCCCCAGAACTCAGATTCCAGGGCAGATGACAAACTCTGCCTCTTGATAAAAAGTGTGACAAAGGATTTTGGGGCCATGTTTTTAAATGGCTATAGCAGCTGTTTGAATTTGCTCTTAAAAGTCCTTCTGCCTATAATGTTTCTTCACTGCCGCCCCCACTTTGCCACCTGGAAAACTACTGATTCTCCAGAGCCTAGATGCAATATCACTTCCTCTAAAAATACTCTTGTCTGTGCTTTCTTAGCATGTTGTTTTTATTGTTAATCTCACATCATATTAACACATCATATTAATGTTGATTATCTTCTTATAGGCCAACAAGACATCTTATTCATCTCTTGTAGTTTCTAGCATAGGGCTTGTGCTGAATTAATTAATTGGCTAATTTTCCAGACCAACTGTTATTGTAACAACTACCATTTCATAAATGTTTACTGTTTAATAGGCCTTAAAATATGCACTTTATAAATATTATCTTATTTAATCTTTATAAACAGGAAGCTATTATTATTCCCATTATACAAATGAGGAAACTAAGATCATGGCACATTTTCCAATGCCACACAGCCTGTAAATTGCTGAACTGGGATCTGAAACCAAGTCCAGAGTCCATGTTCATAACCGATAAGTTCTTGTTTTAATTAATTTGTTAAAATAACCAGTTATATCCATCTAGCATCTAAATAACCAAATAACTCTGTCAAATAGTTGATTTGTAGGCTCACTGCAGTGCATCAGTAGACCTAATTTTATTTAATTCCTACTAGCCATCATCAATTCTAAAAGATCCAAATATTTAAAGAACCCTTCTATGGAAAAAAGAGTTGGACTTGTTGGTGTGGCCATAGATGGCAAAATTAGAAGCAACAGAAGGAATTTGTGAAGAGGAGGCAGATTCTGGTTCAACATAAGGGAAACCTTTCTAGGGATTGAGACTAACCATAGGTGGAATGGGTTGCTGATATAAGTGGTGAGTTTCCCATCTCTTCAGGCAACCAAGAAGATTCTAGATGACCAGACAGAGAAGTAGGCTAGATATCTGTAATAGATATTTGCTGTTTTTGCTCTTCAATATTTTTTCACCCTTTTCCTGGTAATTTTATCAAAAATTTCCTCTGGAAAGTACCTTTTCTCTCACTCTCAGCTAACGTGTTTCAGGTAAAGTTTAGGTTGAGTTGACTCTAACCCAGCTCTGGGAGTGGTCACATGACATAGGCCTATCTAATCAAAGTTTTGCATTTCCCTTGACACACTGATTGCTTCAATGATAAGTATGTAACTGAGCCATAGTTATTCATTCATTCAATCATTTATTCAGCAATATATTAAAGTTTTTTTCCAAACCATAAAAAGTTAACTGCTATGGGACTTTCCCCTCCCCCCTAATATGAACAATTAGAAAATAAGACAACATATGTAAACCGACTGTGTTCAGACATTACATTCAAGCCATGAAAAAAAAAATGTAGTCAGTGAAAGATGGGACAAAAGAGGTGAGCCCTATGATTGGTCCAGATTAATGCCTGCAGGCAGTTTCTAGGATGCAATGCAGGAAAAGGGAGCCCAAAGAGAGGCTGAAAATCTCACTGAGTTGAGAAGACTGAGCTTGGAGTTTGAGGATGTCAAGTCAGCTAGAATTTGTGGGACAGATTTATGGAGAAGAGTAACCATCCAGAAAAAAAGTTCCAGAAATATGCAAGAGGTTTCCCTTAAGTTTTTGGCTGAATACCAATCTGTGCATGCATAGGATGAAACACCATAAGGCTGAACATGAATAACTTCTGAGGAAAGAATGATTATCAGGAAGCTATACAAACAGTTCCAAGAGCTCACACAGGGCATGCAATCAACTTGTCTCTAGATAGAGTGAAGAGACTTTGTTGAATACCAAGGCATTTAGTAGGGATCCCAGAAATGCCACATCTTAGAAGTGGGGGTTGAATCAGCCCTAGAATAAAACCTACTCTAGGCATGTCCTGAAAAAGCTTAAAAACAAGCCTCAGAAAGATTGAATTTTGATGAGAGAAAGTAAAAGACCACCAGAAAAAGTCTAACACTCTTTATCACATTAACTGTCACATTTAAAAAAAAATTTCCCTGGGGACTCTGTGTTTTATTACAAAAATAGAACAAAAATTTGAAAGACAAAATGATCCTTTCCAATTTAATGAAAAATTTGTTATTTTTGTTTTCTGTGCGAGAGTTATATGTAACTCATGTGGCACTAGAATCAATTCTTACACTGCACGCCACTTGAGTTGTATGTGACTCACAACATACTTATTGAATTTGTGTTGGAGAATTGAGTCTTCATATGCTTCACGAGGCCCTGGGTACAAAATTAGCACAAGTTCAATACAACTCACTTGGCAGTTAATGTGTTAAAGAAATAAAACAAAATTGAGCATTCAACAGCATGAAATGATAATGTCCAGCATTAAATAAAAAAGTATAGACATATGGAGAAGCAGGAGAATGTGACCCATAACCAGGAGAACCATCAGCCAGTATGAAAAATTGGTCAATGACACAGATGATAAAAGACAAGAATGTTAAAGCAACTACTTTGAATATGTTTGATGTGCTCGAGAAGGTAAAGGAAAACATAAACATAATGAGGAGAAAAGCGGAAGATACAAAAAGGAGTCCATGGAGATGAAAAATACAATATCTGAAAAAATATACTGAATGAGTTGACACAGATTAGACACTGCAGTAAGAAAAATGAACATGAAGACATAACAGCCAACACTACCTAAATAGTGCTCTGAGACCCTTGCTGAGGTAGTTTCAGTAGGGTCCAGCCATACCCACCTGGCATCAACAATATAGAATGAGGCAGTGTAAGGTGGGTTGAGTCAAGACTCTACTTCTCCTCCCCTCCTCCCCATGTAAGTGAGGCACAGGGGAAAGCTGAGTCTTCACCCCCACGTGGCATCAATGAGGAAGAATGAAGTGGTAGGAGGTGGAGCTAATTGACATTCTACTATCCTCCTTTTCTCTGGTGTCAACAAGGACCAGCAAGGAGTTGAGCTTCTGTCCCTACTCTGCAACAATAAAGTAGTATGAGTCAGCTTTCCACTCCCTCTTTTCCTGGTGGCAGGGAGGCCCAGTGGAGAGCTGAGTTTACACCCCAACTTGGAGGCATCTAGGTGGTGCAAGATGGTGTCCCATTCACCTGAGGTGCCGGGGGGCCAAGGAGGGAGCTGGATCCCTCCACCCTATCCATCTGCAATGAGGCACTGTGAGTCAGGTGGGTGGAGCCCAGTAGGCAGCTGGACATATATACACCCACCAGGCCTTTGATCTACACCTCAAAAAGGGGACTACCTGCTACAAAAAAGATTAAATAAATGCAGAGTCATATAATATACTATCAGAAATGTCTAGGATGCAACATCAAAAGCACTCAGCGTAGTAGGAATCAGGAAAATCGCAACTTGAATGAGAAAGACAGAGAGTACATGCCAACATTGACATGAGCCAGATATTGGAATGAGCTGACAAGAATTTTAAAGCAGCCACCCAAAAATGTTTTAACAACCAATTATTAATTTTCTTGAAACAAATGATAAAAGGGAAAATCACAACAAAGAAAAAGAAATTATAAAGAAAAGAGCAAAATGAAAATTATCAAACTGTAAAATATAATCACTAAAATAAAAGACTCACTGGATGGGCTCAGTAGTAGAGATGACAGAGCGTGGAATCTGAACTTGAAGCCAGATCAATAGAATTTACCCCACAACAGGGAAACATGCATAGATCAAAAAGAAAGTAAATGGAGCTTGTGGGTCAATAACAAAAGAATTAAATTTGTAAGGAGATGAGAGAGTGGAACTGCAAGAGTATTCAACAAAATAATAGCTGAAAGCTCCTTAAATTGAGTGAAATACATAACCTATAGATTCAAGAAGCTGAGAAAGCCCCAAGTAGGATAAGCTCAAAGAAATCCAAGAAATGTCATAAGTGAAACTTCCAAAAGCTAAAAGAAAAAAAATCTTGAAACAGCTAGAGAGAAATGACAGATTATTTACATTTTAAAAACTGTTGGAATAACAGAGGATTTTTCACTGGAATCAGGTAGGCCAGAAGGAAGTAGCTCAACACTTTTCAAACATTGGAAGAAAAGAACTGTCAGTTGCAAATTCTGTTTGGTGAGACTATTCTTAAGGAATGAAAGGAAAATAAAGACATTCTCAGATGGAAGAAAGCTAAGAGAATTTGTTGCCAGTACACCTTCTTTCAGAGAAAGGCGAAAGAAGTTGTCTGAATAGGAAGGAAATAATAATAGAAGAAGGCTTGAAACTTCAGAAAGGAAAGAAGAACATTGAAGTGAGAGATCTGATTTTTAAATTGCTATTCTCAAGTAATTTTTTATGCACATCAAGATTTTCTTTGAACTGTGTGGCCGAAACAAAAGATAATTGAAGTGGAGGTTGGAGCAGATCTGAGACAGCAGCCAGTCACTAATGTGTTTGGAAGTCCAAGCTCTTATGCTCTAAACAACCTTGCTCTTATCAGTGATTAATTCTAAATCAGTAAAAGTTGTATATTTTTAATTGGATTCTCAATTTTCAATCCTGATGTGCTATTATACAATTTTGGCATATTTCAAAAATATTAGTATCTTCTTATGTCATTCTGCTCACAGGTATGATATGAATTTTTGAATTTACTGTCAGAATAACACATTTTTTTCTCTGAAAAAACATTTATTTTATGTGGACAATAACAAAAGTACATTACTTATCATTATTACTAATATGAAAATTCATATTTGTATGGCTTAAATTTTATTTCTAAACACATAGTAAGAGATGACTGCAATTTCCAAACTTGGAACAGTATGCAATTGTAAAGCTATTGAGCCACTGCTGTCCTTATTGGGATTAATCACTGTAAAGCTTTGGCAAATAAATATTGAAACAGGCATCTCAAAATGAACAGGAGCAGGGAAGCTGAAATAAAGCCCTGCTGATTCATCTAAAAACTGGCAAACCTTAAAAGATACATATACAGATAATACCAGAAGCAAATTTACAAGACAAGCAACTTAACACGGGGAATGCCAATTTCACAAACAATGAGAAAGTGATGCATGCTCCTTTTCTTCTAAAACGTTGTGCAGTGAACATACAGTGATGTGACAAGGACTGCAACTTCTAACAGTTTGCTGAAAGACAATTCTCTGTGGGTCTCCCATGTTTCTACGTGTCTTGCAGGTAGAGGCACTGATTGATTTTATTCCGGACTATGTTTGCAAGGATAATTTTATCACAAACAGCCTTGGAAGATACAGCATCTCCTTCTAGAGCAAAGAATAGTTTCATTTGCAGCTTTGGAAGGTCGAGATAATGCCTCCCTCTGGAGCAAAGGGCAGCTGTCCATTCTGCCCATTATAGAAGAATGGTGTTCCCTAAGCTCTGGGTTCTCCTCCTGTAAAACAACACAAGAGGCAGGTGTCACCTGTCCTTTTTTGTGTCACTCTGTGGAACTGGAACTCAGGAAACTGGCTCAAGAACTGCTAATTCTATGGCCGCTGCTATTGCTGTGATTAATAAGGTTCTTTTTCTCTGTTAGGGAATAGAGGTCTTCCCACAAAGAAAACCTGAGTTCAGGAGAGTGTCATAGTGAATCCTATGAACAGCTAAGGAAGAAATGGTACCACTTTTATATGAAATCATTGAGAAAACAGAAGAGGGACAAAAACTTCCTCAGTTATTTTATGTGGTCTGTATTAGCCTGATGCTAAAACAAGATGAAGACATTACAAGAGAGGGAAACTACAGACCAATAACCTTCATGAATTTAGATGCAAAAAACTCTAACAAAGGTTAGCAAATAAAGCCCATCAATATGTAAAAACAGTAATCCATCATAACCAAGTGGGGTTTCTATCAGGGATGGAAAGTTTGTTTAAAATTAGAAAATCAAACTATATTTCTCTGTATTAAAAGACTTAGAAATAAAAACCATTGCATTAGTCTGCTCTAGTCTCCATAACAAAATAGTGTAGATTGTGTGGCTTCAGCAACAGAAATTTATTTTCTCATGGTTACGGAGGCTAAAAGTCCAAGATCAAGGTTCTGGCTGATTTGGTTTCTGGCGGGAGCTCTCTTTCTGGCTTGCAGACGGCTTCACTGTTGCTGTGTGCTCATGTGACCTCTTTCTGTGTGCATGTGGGAGGAGAGAGAGATCTCTAGTGTCTTTTCTTATAAGGACACTAACCCTATTGGATCAGGGCCTCACCTACATAACCTCATTTAACCTTAATTACTTTCTTAAAAGACTCCCTTTACAAATACAACCACACTAGAGCTTGGGCTTCAAACTATGAATTTTGAGGGGACACCATCATTCATTCATAATATCATATGATTATCATAATAGAAGTAGAAAAAGTATTTGATAAAATTCAATATCTAGTCATGATATAAACTTGTAGGATGCTACCAATAGAAGCTCTGCTTTTGCATGAGATGCAGTATAAAAATGTCTGCGTACCTCACTGAAGAGACCATGTGGCAAAATTCCATGGGCGTGCCACATGGCCAGTCACTGGGAACAGAGGATTTTGATGCTCTGATTGGCTAGGCCTGATCACAGGGCCCATCCCTGGAACTAAGGATTGAATCTACCTCTTCTCAAAATATTTGGGAGTGGGAGAAGGCATGAACCATAGAGAAAACGAACACAAAATGACTAGAGGGATGTGGAGATGTCGAATGGAAAACAACAAAGGTCCATCATAGAGACCCTCTAGTTCAACCCCAAGATGAGAGAAACTTGCCCAACGTTGAATGCTCAGTGAGTGGTAGTGTCTAGCTGAGAACCCACAGGCATCTGACTCATAGTCTAGGGGTCCTTCTGTTGCACCAAACTGGCTTCTCACAAGTGCCTGGACCTCCACTAACTAATCCCAGGACCTCTGCGTCTTAGAGCTATGGACATGTCTGCTCTCCAGACGTATTAATGGTCACTTTCACATTGAAAGTTACTGGGATATATACATGCACACTTAAATAAATGCACAGAAAAAAGTCTAGAAGGATACATACCATGCTGTTAACATTGGTTACCCAAGAGAGAGGGGAGAGAATGGGAATGAGGGAAGGAGGGTTTGCACTCCCCACTCTGCATTTCTGCACAGTCTGAGCTTTGTGCACACGTACACTCCTCAATTACTTCTTCAGCCTCCCTTGCTGTAGTGTCCTGGTCTGCCCTCTCACGTCCACCATGGGACTTACCAGAAGTAATAATCTTCTTGTGCCATAAGCCATTGGTAATGGGGCACCATTTTGCTCTCAGAATAAAGTCCAATCTCCTTAGTGTGGTAAATATGGCAAATATGGCACCTCTTCCTGCCAATCTGACCAGCTCATGTCCTTACCAACCCCCTCCGCGTCCTCCCAGACCCACCTCCAGGCATTCTCTGCTCTGGTCACAGCAGGATCCTCACACTTTCCCAAACATGCAAGTCACTAATTGTTTGCTCAACAGACTTCTAACCTGTGTGTGCTGTTTTGCCTGCCTGTAATTACCTCCCTGCATCTACCTTCACACATGGTGCCTTCTCTTCAGCCTTCAGGGACTGCCCCAAGAGTCACCTCTATATGAAGTATGCCATAAGTCAAGCCTTCATTTAGAGCTGGTTCTGACCCACATCTGCTCCCAGCCCCAGTCTTTCTGTCCATGCCATTGCAGGCAGGTGGTTCTGTCGTTACCATCTCCTTGCCTGTCTTTCTCTCCCACTGGACTGAAAGCTCCTAGAAGCCAGGTTCTGTCTAATGCATGTTGGTGTCCTTAATCCCTATCTCAGGGCCCAGAACAAGATAGGCCCTCAATAAATGTCTGTTAATAAATAAATCTGTCCAGGGAATTGTTTGGCTGTCTGTCCTTACTGAGAACGTAAGGGGGAAAGGCTAGATGCCTATGAGCCTGGTGATAGAAAACAAGGCCTGACTCAGACTCAGGGTCTCACTCTGTTGCCCAGGCTGGAGTGCAGTGGCCCAGTCACAGCTCACCATATCCTCAAATTCCTGGACTCAAGTGATCCTCCTGCCCCAGCCTCCTGAGTAGCTGGAACTACAGATATGCAAGATCATGCTTGGCTAATTTTTAAAACATTTTTTGTAGAGACATGGTCTCATTATGCTGCTCAGGCTGGTCTTGAACTCCTGGACTCAAACAATCCTCCTGCCTCAGCCTCCCAAAGGGATTATAGGCATGAGCTACTGCACCTGGCTTCAACTTCTTTCTGAGATGACTCAAATTTCAGGACTTTTTTCCTCTGGAAAGTGGTCAATAGAATTGAAGCCTCAGGAAAAACAGAAATTCCTCCTCCTTTTCTTCTCTTTCTTTTTCCTTCTTTCTCCCAGCCAGGAAGCCACACTCATCTAGTAGTGTGCAGGTCAATGTTTAACAACTGTGTCTCCAGGAGAAAAGAAGCCCTGATTTGTAGTGCTTGCCAATTTCTGTGGTGTAAATATTCCCACCATGATCAATTTCAAGCTACCAGCATGATGTCACTGAATCTGGAGCTGGGAAAAGATGGGTGCCATCAGCTCTCTGATGACAGTATGAGCTTGCTCAAGCCAGCTGCACAATGTAGGAATGTGGATCTAGGCTTTGAAAGCACACCAATCAGATATGCTTTCTGAATCTAGTATTTACTAGCTGGGCAAATTGCTTAATCTTCATGCATCCCAGTTTCCTTATCTGTAAAATGGGGATAATCATAGTAATAACGCATTTGACAGAGTTGTTGTGAAGAGTAGTCAGGCAAATGTATGCAAAAGGCTTGTCTGATACATCTAAGCATTCCATGCAAGGTACTTAATATTAGTTATTATTATAATGTTAAAATCACATAACATAATAACTTCTCCCTCTGCTTTCCAAATATTGCAACAGACTGGCAGTAAAAATAAAATCTTCCCAGCCCTCTGAGATGTCTGGAACATTTCTTGTGATAGTCAAAAGTTGGGAACAAATGCAGATGCTGACAGAGCATGGGAGGTTCAGCCTTTAGGGAGCCCAGAGGCTGGAAAGAAACAATTATTGCAAAGATGAAATGACTTTCTTCTCTTCTTCACTCAAAATAGATTTTTGGCTAGTAAACATTCTTCAGTGACCCCTTAACAAACTTGAGGAAAATAGATAATTTAGGCCATGAAACAAACTATACTCTGATGCATGATGTGGCTTACAAATGAAAAGATGAGTTTCATCTTTGCCAGGTGGGAAAGAAAGAGAGCAGTTTCTTGAATGAAGAACAGAGGTGGGTCGCAAAATGCCTCTCACACCCAGTGGCCTTTGTATCCATGGGGTCTTGTCCAGCAACTGGTACATGGTAGGGCATGGAGAAATACTTGCAAAGTCAACATAAATATTCATTGAACATCTGTTTTATAACAGCCATCACACTCAGTGCAGACACACAAAGAGAAAGGATACACACACACCTGGGCCTTGAGGAACTCATTATATAGTGGAAAAGAAAGACATACAAATGAAAACCACTACTTGCTAACAGTGGTATGAATAATATGGCCTGGGATCACAGCAGAAAGATTTACACAAGAGATAGCATGAACTTGGCCTTGAACCATGAAGGACTTAATTAGTCAACGAAAGCAATAGAAACCATTATGGTAGAAGAAACAGAGTTCACGTAGCAGGTAATGTTTTAGGATTAATTGGTAAGTAGTTCTCCATTCCCCACTCTAGCTCTCTAGCCCTCTCTGAATTCATCTGCTTGTTCCCAGAGGTGAAACCAGGCTAGCAATGTGTAAGTGGGGTGGTGGAAGGTGACTGCCTAGTGTAGGTAATAAGGGGTGCATTGTCTGCAGATAAACTTAAAAAGTTAAACTGACTAAAAGTTGCCCTTTTTTTATTATCACATGTGTGGACAATTCTAAACAATGTCAGTGGTAAAACATTTCCCCTCATCTCTGCCCCCCATCCCTAGCGGCCAGACAATTCTCCTTCCCTACCTTGAAATGCCTTGGAACTCAGGTTCTTACATTTAGAGGCAGAGCCAAGAATGGAAAACTTAAGCCTAGTGGTGGGGAATGAAATACTTGAAAGAGAAATCACACTTGAATGACCTACTGTCAGTGTTTAGATTGTCAACATCCATGTCTCAATCATGTATTACACAATACTGCCTCTAGTGCTTTGGTTCTCATCATAATTTGGTTCAACACAGTAACAGTCAGGACTAGGCTATGTTATGCTGCAAAACAACCAACGTCTAAATTTTAGTGTCCTATAATAACAAAGGATTCTTCCTTGCTTGTGCTACATGTCCTTGGCTCCTTGGCCAGAGGTGCTGCCCCATGTCTTTTCATTTGGGATTAGGTAGGTGGAGGTTCCACCTCTGTGGGACCTGCCATGATCACCACAGCATGGCAAGGAAGGGAGACTGCAAGGCCTGGCACCAGCTGTGAAGCATCTACCCAGAATGAGCAACCAACACTTCTGTTCAGTTTCCATCAGCCAAAGCAAGTCACATTACTGTGCCTGAGTTGAAGATGGAGGAAACACGCTAGCTACAATGTGGGCTCAAGAGAGAAAATGCCAGAACATTTGTGAACATTTATAATGACTGTCACAATCATATATGAATGTAAAAATAGTTAAAAGGTGCCATTTCTGTTGAATGTAATTGGTGGGTGAGGGAAGAGGAGCAAATGATCCCCATGTTTCCACAATCTTCTGGCCAGGTTTCTTCCTAGACCCTAGGACCCCTCCACTCCTGCCATGACTAGCGAGACCTGGCCCCCAATTTGGAAATGGAAACAAGTGTGGAAACCCAGATTTTCATGCTTAAAGTCACAGATCTAAGTGGAAGAAAAAGATTTGAATACTTAAAAAGCAAGTTTTCTGCTGCAAGACTCAGATACAAAGACAGTATGGGCTGGGGTGTGTTAGTAACAATATGGGCTAAGATGATCTAACAGAGGCCCCCAGATACAGTGACTTATTTCTCGCTCATGTAACACTGCAGAGGTATTAGGTCCTGAGGGCAGGGCAGCTTTAAACAGCCTCAAGTGTAATTTCTCCCTTCAGGTCCAAAGTGACCTCACTAGCTGTCACTGTCTCCAGTTAGCAGCAGAGGAGAAAAGGACCAGGGGAATCCACACATACTCTTTTTTAGAGAATGTCACTTCTGATCACATCTCATAGGCCAGAAATGAATCACATGGCTTTGATTAGTTGCAAGGGAGGCGGGGAAATGATGACTTATTTGGGCAGCCATGTGCCCAGCTAGAAACCTTGCCACTGTGGGAGAGAGATATCTCAGAGCATCCTGCTGTCTGCCATACAGTAAGCGTCCCCTTACTGTGCTGTCCTGTGGGGACCCCAGTAGGCAACAACCGTCCCATTGCTAGTGTGCAGTGGTGTTCCTCTGTGCCCTGAGACTCTGCTCAGCCTTCTTCCACTGGCTCAGCCCCTAATCCAAGAGTTTCCATGGCTCCCTCTTCCAACATCCCTGGACATCCACACGCCTCCATCTTCCATCCCAGCAGGGAGTACATGGCCACTTTTAACAGAGATGTTGACATTAGGGTAACATGATCAAGGTGCAACCAGGCTTGCTGCGGCAGGACAGTGGTGCCCACTTTACTCTGGTTACTCAATAGCCAATGCCAGAGATATGAGTGAGACACAGTGCTGGGACACCTTCAGCGGATCCTTGTGAGAGGCCCAGCAGAAATGTGGGATGGAGGAAAAGTTTGAGACAAGAGTAGAGTTAAGCTGAACTCAGTTTGAGAAGAGGCTTGTTCTTATGTCCCCCCAGATTCGTATGTTTAAGCCTTAATCCTCAAGGTAATTGTGTCTGGAGATAAGGTTTTTAGGAGGTAATTAAGGTTAAATGAGGTCATGAGGGTGGGATCCTAATCCATCAGCTTGGTGGCCTTATAAGGAGAGAGGGAGAGAGAGAAAGAGAGAGATAGATACAGAGAGGGAGAGATACCACTAACTCTCCTGGCACGAGCACTGAGGTCAGGCCACATGAGGACACAGCGAGAAGGCAGCCGTCTGTTAGCTAGGAAGAAAGGCTTCACCAGAAACCAAATTGACCAAAATCTTGATCTTGGACTTCCCTGCCTCCAGAATCGTGAGAAACAAATTGCTGTTGTTGAAGCTACTTGGTCTGTGGTATTTGTTCTAGCAGCCTGAGCTGACTGAGACAGGCTTCATGTGCCTTGTGAAATAAAGAGGGGACTTTCACACTGGAGGAGATGGGACCCAGTTACACATGCTTACACGGGGCTGGGATGTGCTCAGACTGCATTACAGAAAGACGGTTCTGGATGCAGAGTGAAGAGAATTTGGAACTAGAGAAACTGAAGGCAAATGAGCCCAATGAAGAGGGTCTAGCATGAGCCTGGGCAGAAATCACAAAGGTTGAATGCGACATAGCAACAGGGACCCAAGGGGGAGGGATGGATTTTTGAGTCACTTAGCAGTTATCTGAACCTGTTGCTAAAGGAAAGTGAGGGGTTTAAGTTGATTTCCAGACCCAAGAGGAGGTAATTGTGTAAACGGCACCTTCAAGAAAATCCAAGATGCTGGAGAAGGAATTTGAGAAGATTGTGAGTTAGTGAGTGGGCTCCTCCCCAGGGCGAGATCCTGTCTAAGGTATGTGAGTGAGGATGGTTGGTAAGAACACAGGCTAAATGAGGATACAGCTCTGCTTTCCAAACACCTAGCAAAGATCTTGATACAGGTACCTGCAGCGGCCTTCAGTACCTGATTGTTGAATCTAATTGAATTAAAACTTAATATGCTGTGCTGAGACAAGGTCCTAATTTCGATCAGTGAGGGAAAAGAATCTCATTGTCTGGCAACAGCATTGGTCTCTTAGTTCCAGACTCGCAGGATAGCAAATCTGTTTCTGAAAGGGGGAAATAAATAAAAGGAAAATGAACCCCTACTCTCTTTCCAGAAGGGGAGTGCTCGCTCCCCTTTGGGCTCCGTGTGAGTGAGTGTGGATGGAGGTTGGCTCTGAGATGTGTGCATGTTCCCAGCTCCGACAGCTGTTGAGAATAGACTCGCCACGGCCTGCTCCCCTGGAATCCACTTCTCTGCCTGGCCCGTCTCGTGCTGATAGTCTGCTCTTCCCAAACTTGCTCGGTCTCAATGAAGATACGCATCTTCTTGGAAGGGGGAGCTTGGAAGGGAAGCAGTCTGCAGTAACTATTTCTGTCTGTGCCTTTGTGTGACTGCCACGTGAAAGCATGCATCCATTAAAAAAAAAGAAACAAAAAAACTCTTACTCAGGTTAGAGTTCTTCCTGTTACCCTTTTGACTCCTGGAGTGTTGCTGCTTTGGCTGGGGAAGCTGTGAAGCCGGTCCAGAGATAGCAGGGCCCGAATCGCTGGGTCACCATCAGGTGAAGGAGCTGGAGGTGTGGGGCCCACTGGGGCCGCCTGGAGAGCATCAGCTCCAGCTGTCAGGGCCCGGCTCTCTCCTAAGGACGGTCTTGGCAAGTAATTGCACTGTCGCTGAAGGGTATTAGGCTAAAGTGCATCTTAAGATCGATCTTCTCTCTCCAGGAACCCACAGATTGTTGAGATGTTAATGGGAAGTACTAGCGCATATGTGAGTGAATGTATATGTGTGTGTGTGTGTGTGTGTGTGTGTGTGTGAGGGCAGGGGTGTGCTCAGGTTCTCGAAAGGATGCTGCAGCACAAAACAATAACACAACCACAGATCTAGAGGAACTGTAGCAGCCTGACATCTCATTCCATCTACAAGTGACTTTCCAGACACTGTGCTAATCACTTACAGATATATTGCTTTTAACTTTCCTAAATAAACCTGGGAGGGAACTATGCATAGTTTTCATTTTACAGATGGAGAAACTGAGGGTCAGGTCAAACCAGAAATCACCCAGCTGCTCGACTCTGAAGCTCATACCCTTAGCCTGTACACAGTACCGCCTCCTTTCCTCCAAAACAGGGTTAACGATGCCTCCTTTGCAGAGCTGAAGATCATCTTCACTCATTCAAAGATTACTTTGAAGACGATCGATAATGCATTTGATGTGCTCAGCATGGGGCCAGTGTCTGGCAGGCACTCATCATGACCCAGGGTGCTGTCTCTAAAAAGTGGCATCATGTATAATCCAACCTGGGCCCCAGACCTCTGGGGTGGGGGCGTCTCAGGACTGGCTCTTTCAGCCTCTGTCCCTCCCTCCATGGTGCTCACTCTCCCCTCTCAGCCCAATAGCCCTCTCCTCATCATCCCACACTGAGAGAAAATGAAAACCAGGCCTCCTGTCGGAGTTATGACAGCTGGGACTGTATCTTTTCCATCTCTGTATCTCCAGAAGGGACTGGAATGGTGCAGCTATTAAATATAAATAGTTGCTGCACTGAATTGTGCCACTCTGGGATAACAAAGGTTTTCCACTCTCCCTCCCACCGACTTCACCACTCTGAGAACCTAGACAAGGCACCATCTCGCCCTCATGTTGAACCTAAGTGGTGGCCATTCTCACCCCTCATTTTATATCTGAGTTAACAGACAGGCTCAGGCTCAGGGAAGGCAGTGGCTAGTAACTAGCTGTCCAGCACAGAAAACAGTCTCTGTGAGACAGTGTGCATGGGCAAGAAGCACCTTTCCATCTTGTGGGTGGCAAGAGGTGGTTGGCAGGGGTGAGGGTGGGGTTTGGGGCTGATCTCCAAACCCACTTCAAGCTTTGCCACTCTCACTCACTTCTGTGGTCTCTGCTAAATTGCTGCAATGTGCGCTCCTTGGCACCAGCCCTGGAGACCACCCAGGCATTGAGGCAAATGCAAAATGCAGCCCCTGACCTCAGCCCAAAGCGGGTGTCTCTCGGAGCCAAGCACGCCCTGTGGTCTCCTTGGGTACTGAGCTCCCTCCTAGGTGAGCTTCCAGCACGTGAAACCAAGAGCACAGTCACACATACCGGGGCCCAGTGGGGATCCGGATGGCAGCTCCTATAAGCTGAGGACACTCAACAACTTCCTGGCACCGACTGGGATGGCTGTGTTCCTGGGAATTCAGGTGGCCCTGTTTCATGCAGCTAGTGACTTTCTGCAGAGTTGGGTGAGAAAACGGATTCTTGCAAGTCAGAAAATTTTTAAACTTAGGAGAACTTATGCTTTTTAAGATATCATTCTGAAATCCTTTCGTATAGAGTGGTCCTGCCCTAATATGCCCCTCTTTATAAATCCCAATGTGTGTACAGTATTTTGGACTAGCTTTGTGCCCCATCTCATTGCTGCACCCCAGACAAGCCCCACAGAACAAGAGGTGGAAGACCTGAGCCCTTCCTCTTTGGCTGTTTGGCTTTGACCTTGGGAGAGCCGCCTAACATCTTAGTCTTACTATTAAATGATATGATGCATTTAAAATGACAGTACACTACCAAACACTGATTAAACATTCAACAAATGGTAGTGTTTTGGGGGAGAGACGGTACTTAGAGTTTTCTTCTCAGTATAATGGAAATATTACCTGACCTGCCTCCTTGTGGGATTTTTGAGAGTATAGATCACTGGACAAATTAAGATATTATTTATTTATTCATTCAACACATCCTTTTGAGAGTCTATTAGAAATTTATGTTCTATTAGGAAATAAATGATCACAACACAGTTTGGTGACTGTTTTAATGAGGCAAGCATGACACAGAGTGGTCATGCAAAGTGTGCCTGATTTCCCCAGGAGAGTGGAGTCGGCGTGGCAGAGCAGGTACACATAATGGCTAATGTATATTGAGTTCTGACCATGTGCCAGACATCAAGAGTCTGCCAGGCAGATAAGCATGAGAGGAGGGCGTGGTCAGAGGAGGAAAGAGAGTGGGCAAAGGCACAGAGGAATTAAAGAGAGCACATTCACGGAAGACTCTGTGGTTAGTATTAGATTATTAATACAGAACGTTGCTGCAGGATTGCGGGAATGACTCATATAGATGGGACCCCAGTGCCTCTTATTCCTGCTTTTGTCTGTAGGCTTGAGGCTCTCACACAAGGTGGGAGCGCTTCTCAAGGGGGCATCTGAAAATGTTGGGGGGCATTTTTTGACTGTCACTATGATGGGGTGAGTAATAAAGGCACTTAATGCCCAGGGCCCAAGGATATTAATTCCCCTGCAGTGCGCAGGATAGTCCCACACTGTGAAGAACCGGCCTGCCTGGAGCATCAGGGCACTTACTTTGGGCCATACGGTGCAGTCCTTCCCTATCCTCTCTACCACTCAAATCAACTGAAATGTTCTAAATAATTGGCATTGCACTCCCTGGCCCCTGGATTATATCTGGCTTCAGAATCATCTTTTTGTTTTCTTCATTTGGAGTAGCAGGGTTGGTGAAAAAGACCTAATTAAGGTGCATGGTTCCCTGGTTGGAGCCACTTCATTGTCCCAGCACTGAAGCATGTTGATTTCACAGCCCAAGCACCGCAGCAACTGAGCACTACCATCCAGCTGCTGCCACTGCCTGGGTTTGGGCCTTTCCCCGCCTTCTTTCTAACCATCTCCCGCCTCTAGGGCCCCCACTCCATCCACTTCTCCACTCTGTTACTGGAGAAATCATCTCTCCCAGTGCAGATGTGATTATCTCCCCTTCTGTTCTTTCCATTACCTCTGGAACCAAGTTGGGGCCCCAGGTTTCTGGCCCCATGCCCCATCCAGGCTCTTCTAGGAAGCAGGATAGCCCAGTGGCTGGGGATGGCCTCAGGTGCAGGCTGTCGGGACTCCCATCCCTGCCCTACCACTTACTGGCTGGTGGCATTGGGAAGTTCACTTGGTCTTTCTGTAGCTCAGTGTCTTCCCATCCATAAAAGCCACGTCATTAATTATGTCAGTCATAGCCAGAATTAAATGTGCTCATTTGTGTTTAAAACACTTGGGGGATTATTAAGTTTTTTTGTTCTGTAGACACTTTCTCAGAGCAATGGATTACATACATAAAATGAAATATATAGGATTATAGAAAAAACCAATTCCATTGAAAAATGACAATCAAAATGTAAAAAAACCCCACCCATCTTATTTATGATATAGAAATATATGTGCTTTGTTGAGGTGTTAAATAATAAGATCCGGCAGCAGGTCTATTGTGTTGCAATACAATACAAATGTATCGCAATTTGCAAACACTATCTTGAGATTCTACAACAACACTCATAAGAAACGGAAATATCAGTTGTTCCTATTGGTGGTGGATCCCCAGGTAGAAGCACTGCCAGCACTCTGGTGGTTTGTTGCCTAAGTTGAAGAAAGAAGGGAGATCAAATTTTCCGTTAGAGGTTAGTTAGAAAAACAAAAACAAAAACCACAACGTAGCTTTTGTTCTCCTTCAAGAACATGGATCCCTCCTGAATTATTGAGTCCCTCAGGCAGTCTGTCTGTACACCGTAATTTAAGAACTTCTGTGCTAGGGCATAGTAAATGGTATAAACCAGCTAAAAAGCAAAGCGGCCAATTCAATACCAACAGAAGCCCGGAAGGCAACATGAAGGCGGGAAATGGGCAGTTGTAAGAAAAACTCAAGCCCGCCCCAGCACAGCAGGGGCACAGCAGCACAACAGGACACGTGCTACTTAGCCTGCAAGTCATTCTAAAGAAATACAGATAGGCCAGCCTCTTGCAGGGAAGCTGGAAGGTAAAAAACCTTGCTAAGATCCCCATCTCTCCATTCTGGGTTTGGAATATTGTTAAGCAGTTTAGTGTTTGATATGCACGTCTACACTGTGGGCCCCAAACCTACTTGTTCTTGGGCCTCCTTGGACCTGCATGGCTGTCTGGTTTTGCCACTGTACAAAAGCACCACATCCTTGCACATCTTGGGTCTGAGCACATATGATCCTCCTTCCCAGATGCTTGGCTCCTTCTTCACCTGGCTAACGCCAACTGGTCCTTCCAGATCCAGCTTCAGTGTCTCTTGTCCAGAAAGTTCCTTAGACAAGGATTCCCGGGCCTGGGCAGCCCAGCCTTCTCCTTCCCCCCGGGATCCCAGGCCTCTGTCAGAGTGTGCATCACACTTTCCTTGTACCTGTGTGATTTCCTGTCTGCTTCTCTAACTAGAGTGTGAGTGTGCTGAGGGTGCTTCGTGAATGTTCTTTTGAAGGAATGAATGAATTGAAGGGATGAATTGACTGATTCAGATAATGTGACTTCTAAGGTGCTTTTTCGTCCAAAGATGATTCCAGGGATGGATTCCCTGGTATTTTGACAGGCTCAGCCCTAGCTCACAGACCTGGCTGGTGCAACGGGGCACAGCCGTCGTTCCAATTTGATGAGCGTAAAATGTGACTGTGAAATAATGATATTGCTTTCAGATTCCCACGTCAAGTTCCTTTGATAGTCTCCATGAGGCAAAGCTTCTCCCTCTGAGGGTGGATTTGATTTTTTTTAATAGACATAATTTATTCAGAACTGCTTCTTATGAATAAGATGAAAGAACGAGCTCAGAAACACCATTATTGGCACCCCAAAATGAAATGGAAGCCTGTCTGTGAGGTAATAAAACTGATGTTCTCACTTGGCCTGTAAAACCAGCAGTAACGGTAATTTCCAAAGAAACATTCCGAACACGTCTTGAGCAAAAACAGCATCATTAGAATAAGCCTACGGCTTAATAGCAGAGGGGGAGAATGCTTTGGAAGGACCAGCTCTCATTTGGGAGGGTTAGGTCTGGTATGTTACTTTAAAAGATCAGCCTCATTATGTTATGAAACAAATCTAGCATTTGCAGAGGACTTAAATTTTCAAGGGGCTTTTGTCTTTGTTATCGCTTTAGACCTCACAGGAATTCTGTAAAATATTAGGGGCAAGCATTATCATCCCTATTTGGCAGGTGAGAAAGAGGAGGATCAGGGAGCTCCATGATTTTCCAAAGGTCACAGAGCAAAGAGGCAGAGTCATCCCACACCCGTCCAACCTGCATCATCAAAGAGACATACAAAACACGCAAGGCACATGCACGAGAGCCCTAGCAGTTGCTTTAGTGCTTCTGCTGGTCCTCCTTGGTGTGAGACAGGGGCTGTGCACATTTCCCAAAAATCTTCCCTGTGTCACACTCACATACTTACCTTGTCTTGGGGTCATGATAGGGCATGGGCTGTGAGCCAGATGGCCGGGTTTGTATCCCAGCTCTACCACCAGCTAGCTGTGTAGCCTGGGGCACATCACTTACCTTCTTCATGCCTCAGTTTCCTCCTCTGTAAAGCAGGGATAACTACTCAGAGTGTTGTAAATAATGTGTTGACATATGTAAAGTATATGAACAGTACCTGTTCTACCACAACTAATTATTATCTTTTATTTGAACTTCTCAACAACCATGAGATGTCTATGGTATTACTTCCCCAAATTACAGATGGGTAAATTGAGGTTAAGTAATTTGCCCAAAGTCCAAAAACTGGGACTAGTTTTCTGTATGCAACAATGCTCCAGACTATATCCTCTTGATTAATGTGAACCCTCAAATTGTGCTCACTGATTGGTAGGTGACCATGTTTGTGTTAATTATTTTGTAGATGCAGGCAGTGAAACCCATCTGTTCCTTTAGCATGGTCCCAAGAAAATATGTCTGAAAGTCAATGTTTGAAAATCAAAGCCTATCCTTATATATCACCAAGTGGTCTCCATCCCTGGAAGACTGCAAACTATAATTGAATCCCCAACTGTACTTCACTTTACAACACAGTCTTCAACAATATTGTTTCAGAACCATGGACATGTTTTACTTGTTTCCTTCATAATTGAATCCACAGTCGAACCTCCTGAGGCTCAAGATTCCCAACTTAAATCATGCCCAATGCCTTCCATCTCTGTTTCACATGTCTTCAGTTTATGAGATCTGCACTTCACACTGTTACACTGGTGCTATCATTTCCCCCAGTGCAGTTCATTTTTAGAAAATAATGAATGCAACTGGGAAGGCAAGGGAAGCTGGAGGGTGGGGTATAAAAAGAAGTTGGTTAAGGGGTACAAAAATACAGTTGGATAGAAGGAATAAGTTCAGTATTCAATAGTATAGTGAAGAAATTAGTTAATAATTGATTGCATATTTCAGAATATCTAGAAGAGAAGAATTTTAATGGTCCCAACACAAAGAAAAGATAAATGTTTGAGGTGATATCCAATTACCCTGATTTTATCATTACACATTGTATACAGGTATCGAAATATCAAATGTACCCCCAAAACATGTATAACTATTATATATCAATAAAAAAAGAAAAAAAGAAGATAATGAATGCAATACCTATAGAAAAATTCAAATAATTGAGCAAGCAACCACCGCTGTACAGGTATGGCCACTCTGTCAACACCGAGCTGTTGGCTCGCAGGCCACTCCATCATGTAACAGCTTGAATTGTTCATTCATAACGCAATTCTAAAAGTCTGTGTTAAACACACTAAAGGAAAGCGATAGTTTATATCAAATCTGAAAAGAAGGAAGCAGTAAGAATGAATGAGAAAGAGGGGGATGTCTTAGGAACAAGGAACAGTCGAGCTGAGTAAAGCACCCTACTTTGTCTAGCTACAAAGTGTTCTCTAAAGGACATTACCAAGTAGAGATCCCCAAATTAATCAGCTGATTGAATTTTTCGGGACTCTTTGGGTTGTAAGTCATAGAAGACTCAATTTCTGGTGGATTTTAAAAATGTGTCAACCATTTTTTTCCCTCCCTGCTCTCTTCTTGGCTTCCCTGTGAGCAGAGGATAGTTTTCTTCCCCCATTGCTTTTAGGTTTTGGCAGTGAGATTTGCTTTGGCCAGTGGAATGTGGCTGGAAGTGGCTATGTGCCAGTTTCAAGCTGAGGTCTTAAGGGGAAAATTTCCACCAGCTCTTTGGAATTTCCTCTTACCACCATGAGAAGAACACACACCAAGCAGCGTTCATTCCTTTGGTCTGGAAAGACAAATGAAGAAGACCTGAACATAACCAGAGTCTGGGGTTCAGCCTGGCTCAGTTGTCCGGAGAGTGTCACATAAGCAATTTTGTGATAAGTCACTGAAATTTGGGAATCCTTTTTTATGCAGTATTAACACAAGGACAACATAAAAACTTGACTAATACACAACTCAAGCTAACTTAAAGGGAAAAAATATTGGCTCATGTAACAAGTCCGCTATGTGAGGGACTCAAATTATGTTGCCTTTCTCCAACCATTTATCCATCCATTTATCTATTATTTCACTCATCCATCCATCTGACTATCCATCTCTCCATTTTTTTGCTCCTGCCTGACCCTGTTTCTCTTTGTGTTTTGACCTCATTCCCTTCTTATGGAGGCAGGCCCACATTGTTCCTTTGCTCACATGTAATTTGCAGAATGTTATTCCAATGAGATGCTCTGGGAGAAAGAAAGGTTTGATGGTCTAACACAATGGAGAAAGAGTATATACTATATTCCAGTTTTAGAGATTTGCAAGGCATTTTTGGCAAACAAACAAACAAACCTAAACAAAAATACTATGAGAAGTTCTGCTGGTAGATATACCTTTAACATGATTTATTTAATGCAGCACTTCCTGCGTTTATTTGGCCACCAAATAACTGTTAAGGCTGCTAAAATCTATTGATAATTCTTTTGGTGTACACTTGGGAAAAAATGGTGGTAGAGTGGGGGGAGCACTGACTTGGGAGACAGGAGACTCATGTTTCAGTCTTGGCTCTTCTGCAGAAGTTCTCTGCACTGCCTTGGGGAAATCATATCCCCTTCCCAGGCCTTAGATCCCCATTCACAAAATGAAACTCTCCTGGGGCCAACAATCTGTAATCCCAGCAGTACACAATATTTCATGGAAGTCAGGGTGATACAGCCTTTAAAAGGATGGTTAACTGTTGGCCAAGGAAGTACCATATGGGACTGTGGAGACTATTCAATCAGTTTTTCACTTAAGGCTCAAACATTATGTTCTAACACATTCAGAGTGAAGAGGGTGGTAGGGATTCATCAGTGGCAGCTCTCACTTACTCAACTTGCCCGTAGACGTGGAGCCTCAGTCCTAGATTCCTGTGCACATTCCATGTTTCTACTCCCCTCAGGTGGCACAGAGAGCCCCTCTCCCTTATGCCTTTGTTCTTTGTTCCCATTCCCCACAGCTCCTCAGTCCTTTAAACCTCCTGCATCCCATTCCACCCCCAACTCTCTTCTTCTTGTGTGCAGCCTTTGGAATGGGCTGTTGGTTATTCTCAGCAACGTTTGGTTCAGCGGCGGGTGGGGGAGGAGGGGGAGGAGAGTCTGCTTTGAATCCTGTATTAGTCAGGATGCTTTTGGTGGCAGAAACAAAACCCTGACTCAAGCTGGCTTAAACAATAGGGAATTTATTATCTCACATATCAGGAATTCCAGGGGCAGGGAGGATCCAAGGCTAGTTGAATTAGCCATTCAACAATGGCATTCAGGACCAGTTTCTATCTTTGCTTTGCCACCATTAGTTGGTTTCTTTTTCAGGCTTGGAACAATATGGCAGCTGCAGTTCTGAGCATCATACCCGGATGTGACAAGATCTAGAGGGAGAAGGGTCCATATTTTTCCATGATTCTTTCCTAGAAGCAAAGATGTTTTTCCCAAAAGCCCCTAAACCAGTACCCACCCTGGAAGAAGACATCTCCCCATGTTTTATTAGCCAGAATTGGGGGACCACCATTCCTCAACCAACCACTGGCAGAGAGAATAGGATTAATTTTGGATCAATGAAGCCCACTCCTAGAGCTGGAGATGAGGTCAGCCACCACCAAGTCTGATGGAGGAGAGAGAACAAAACCTGAATTTTGTTAGGAAGGAAGAAGAGAGGCACAGATGCTGAGTAGGCAACCAATAGTAAGATCTTAAAGTAGAAAAGGGAGGGAAGAGGCCCTTAGAATAATCTGGCCTAAGTTAAATCCCCCAGCTACAAATATTAACTCATTGCTCACATTTCTTTTGTACCATATCATGCTAAAAGAATGTCAGTCTCCTTCCTAGCCCTAGTTTATGTGACAAAAGACCTTTTCTTACTTTAGCGTCTATCCATACCAGACTCCAGGAAAACAGGAAGAAAATGCAATCTGCCCTATTAGTCTATTTACACTAGCTATGTTTTCCATATCTTACCTGAGCAGTTTTACCTACTCACCTCCTCTGTGGAGGTGAGTAAGGGCAATGTGAGGGCAGCATGGTCCTTATTCCAACAAACTATAAAATATTTTACATAGTAGCTGTCTGGTATAGGCTCACATTTCTGGCTTTATGGGCAGGCTGATGAGAGTTGGAGTCTTACCTCTAGCATGTCCTAGAAATGGAATACTGGGAAAATTATTTGACCTCTTTCTCCCTCTGTTTGCTTCTCTATGACAGAGAGATAATAATAATAAGAGTCCCCATTTCAGAGAATTATTGTGAAGGCTAAAGAAGAGAGAGCATGTAAATGCCTTAGTACGGTGCCTCACACAGGGAAAGTACCTACTGGCTCTTGATTGTTGCTATTTACATGATTTTCATGATTATAGCTATTATTATGACCTTATCTAGAAAAATCCCTAAGCAGCCAATGGAGCCACGTTTATGGTCCCCACACCACCGAGAGTGGGCTTTTTTCTTCCTGATGGCACTCATTCAGGACTCCTCATCCTGAGGGACACAGCATCACATAGCATAAGGAGGGAAGCTAAGAACTCGAATGATGCTTGATTCAGCAGAATGACTTGGATTGCCAAGTACGCTTTTGGAAAATTTCTTGCTCCCCCTCCTGGAGCATATTTTGGACGCCTACTTGTCATATTGCAAAGTGGATGTGACAAAACAATCTGGGAGCTCGCTGACAATTATTCCCTTCATGCTGAGGCTCAGAATCTCTTGGCTCAGGCTGTGCTGTCCACCTCAGAGATCCTGGCAGAAAGGTAACCCAGAGGATGAAACCCCTCCCAGCAGGACGGGTCAGGGGCAGGGCAGGGGTGGAGACTTATGCTGAGCCAGATGGACCTTTTCCCTTTGGGTCCCAGCCCAGGCACCTTAGAGAAGTTTTCCCTCCTTAGGAGGCAGGAGGTTTTTCATGCTTGGTAGGGCAAAGAAAAGCAACCCCTAATAGTAACAGTGTACATTTATTAAGCCCTGTATGAGTATCCTAGAGCTGCTGTAACAAATTATCCCAGACTTGGTGGCTTAAAATAACAAATTTATTGTCTCACAGTTCTGAAAGCCAGAAGTTTGAAATTAAGGTGTCCACAGAGCTTTGCTCCCTCTAAAGGCTCTAAGGGAGAATCCTTCCTTGCTGCTTCCAGCTTCCGATGGCCCCAGGCGTTTCTTGGCTTGGGACTGTTTAATGTCAATCTTTGCTTCACGTGGCCTCCTCTGTTGTCTTTTCCCCTTCTCTTCTCTTAAAAGGACATTGATCATTGGATTTAGGGCCCACCCTAATCCAGGACAATCTCATCATGACATCCTTAACTTAATTACATCCACAAAGACCCTTTTCCTAAATAGTGACACATTCATAGATTGCATGCATTTGGGATGGACATACACTTTGTGGGCCACCATTTAACCCACTACAAGCTCCTTCTGTGTAGCAGGTGCTAGGCTAAGCATGCAGGAACTAACGCCATCGACACAAAGGCCCTGAGAGTCTGTCCTGTTTTTAATCCCCCTTTTGAGGTGAGGAGCCAGAGCTGTCCTAACCATTATACATGATTGTTCCTTTTATTCCTCACCCAGCCCCATGTGATAGAAACTCACTAACCCCCATTTTATAGATAAAGACACTAAGGCTTAGAGAGATCACATCACATGCCCAACAGCCAGTTAGAAACAAAGTCTAGTACTTGATCAAGCTTAGATCTGTCTCACACTAACAGGATAGAAAGAGATAACTCATCCTTTCTGCTATACTTTCTAAAAAAAAATAGTTGCTGAATAAATAACAACTTGAGGATAAATCAGCATGTTTTCTTCTCCCAAAAAACTCAAGAACTTCCGCCTTCTTCTTTCTTCTTGGTTAGAAGAAATTCTAATCCTACAGCCAAAATTCTGAAGAGGGCTTGGAGGCATGGCTGCTCTAGCCCCAGCTGGCCCAAACTACAAGAAGTGTGTGTTCAAGTGTTGCTGATAGGCTTCCATTCGCAGAGCTGTGCATTTTCTCCAGGCCAGTAGTAGGGTTCATCCCTGAAGGCTCAGAACTGTCACCCAGAGACCTGTGGGAAGAAAGCTGATCCCTGTGGCAAATCCAGCAAGTCCTACTTTTTCTGTATTGGTCACAGGAACAATGGAAGCAGGAAGAGAGCTGTGATATATTGATCACTCACTGCATGCATGTCATGCTCTATGATAGATATTTTCAAATGAACTATCCCATTCAGTCCTCAGACATTATTATGTCCACTCAGGGCCACTTCCAAGATTTGTGGGGCTTGGAACAACAGTACTAACATAGACACAGAACCACGTTTAAACACATATGGTTGAAAATCGGGCTAACAAACAGTGGATACTCCAACACAAATATCTAGGCTCAGTCCATCCTCCACACATCCACAACAGCTAGTCCTGGGCTACCACGTGGGCTTTAACAGTGTGTCCACAAATGGGTCTACTCAGGTCTACTCAGAAGGGAAAGTCCCTCAGGCCCTGGAACCAGGCCCAAGGCCACTTGGGCAGCAAACTCTGGAGTCTTGTGTGCCTGGAGCACAGGGTGGGCATGTTCCCATAGCCCTTTGCACTCCCTTGCTCGCTAGAGAGGGATATGGTAGCAGGAGATAGAGATTAGGACCCTCTGAAGCACTGGGCCAAGAGTAGGGGTCTCACTAGCCTGGGTTAGGGTGCTTTGCCTCCATTTTTTTAAACTGCAAACAAACTAACCAACATGTAGTGTATTAGTTATCCATTGCTGTACAACAAATACCCTCCCCCAAACTTAGTAATTTAATGTATGCAACCAACATTCATTATATCAAAGTTTCTGCAGTCAGGAATCTGAGTGTGGCTTAGCTGGGTCCTAAGGCTCAGGGTCTCTCACGGGCTGCATTCAAGATATCTCTCAAATGAGGATGGGACCCACTTCTAAGCTTAGTCATATGTTGTTGGCAAGATTCAGTTCCTCCCAGGATGCTGGACTGAGAGCCTCAATTTCTTCCCATGTGGACCTCTCCATGGGGCAGCTCGCAACCTGCAACTGGCTTCATCAGAGCAAGCAAGGGAGAGGGGAAGAGGGAGGACACAAGGAAGACAGAAGTCACAGTCTTTCACCAAGTCTCAGAAATGACATCCCATCAATTTTTGCCTTATCCTGTTCCTTACAAGCAAGTCACTAGGTCCAGCCCACACTTAAGGGGAGGTGCTTACACATGGGTGAGAGTACCAGGGGGCAGCAACCATGAGGAGCCACCTTAGGAGCTGCCTACTGCAGTCAGGTGAAGTGGTTTATACACCCAAGGTGACACCAGTAGGATGGGATCAAGTCAGGTTTCAAATCCAAGTCTGACCCTAAGATCCACTAATGCCACACACAGGCCAAGATCCTTTTTATTTCACTACTGGACTCAGAAAGCCTCTTTCAAAAGAAAAAAGGAAAAAGAAATATAAGAGGAGAAAGGAGGGAGGAAGAAGGAGAGTTAGAGTAGTAAGGAGAGAAGGAAGGAGTGTTCATGGATCTGGTGTCCAGTGTGAGGTTGCTTGGTCAGAGGACGTGATATAGCAATGCTGAAGGCACAGCCCCTGGCTCAGAATAGGGCTTCAATACACACGAGCCATTGCTTATCTTCCACGCTCCCAGACGAGTAAGAGTTTAAAAAAGTTTCCACCAGTAGAGAGATGGTGTTTGTCATGTTTGAGCCTTTGATATTGTAGCACCAAAACATGATTCCAGAGGCTTATTTTTAAATTGACATAAAGAAGCATCTTATATATTATTAAGTGCAAAAAGCAAGATATGAAAAAGCATGTAGAGTGTGATCCCATTTGTGTAAATGAAAAGATTTATGCATGCATATATGCTGACACAATCACATTATTTTTCTAGGAAGATACACAAGAAATTGTCAATAGTAGTTACCTATGGGGAAAAGGAGTCGGTGGGGAGATTTTTGCTTTTAAATTTAAAACTCTATGGTTGACTATTTTAGCATGTTCGTGTATTACTATTCTTTTACTTGAGAAATAAATAGGAAAGAAAGGAAGAAAAAAAAAACAAGCAAACATTTCAGACCTATAGGAAAATAGAGTTGCCATGAGAACACCCTCAAAGTCCAAAGTGCTGGGCTGGCTGAACCCTCTCCTTTGGTGTTGAAAGGGGTTCCATGGGGTTTTTAGGTCAAGAGCTCATCTGATGCCAAAAATCTCATTGCAACATTCCTCTCTGTTTTACTGTATTAGCCTGGTTTCTCCAGAGAAACAGAACCAACGGAATATATATATCCTATTGGTTATATTGGTTCGTACATATTTATATATATAATAAATTAAGAGACCTATTATAAGCAATTGGCTCACATAATGGAGGCTGAGAAATCCCAAGATATACAGTCAGCAAACTGGAAACCCAGGAGAGCTGATGATATATTTCTAATCCTTGCCTGAATAGGAAGTCAGAAGACTGATGCTTCAGCTCAAAGACAGACAGAAGGAGAATTCTCTCTCTCACTTAGCCTTTTTGTTCTATTTAGGCATCACTGAATTGGAGGAGGCCCACTCACATTGGAGAGGGCAATCTTTTTCCAAGATTGAAATCTATCCTTTTTGTAACAATATTCAAATATTAATTTCACCCTGAAACACCCCCACAGACACCCAGAATAATATTTCACCAAATATCTGGACACTCTGCTGCTCACTTCAGCTGATACATGAAACTAACCACATGCCCTCCTCCCTGAGGGAAACATCTAGACCTCTTGAATACCTCCAGTGGGGGACACGCCCCACCTTTAAATGAGCTCATTCATGTTGGGATCTGGAGAGCACTTATCTTGGCTAAAATCTGTCTCCAATGGCTGCCTCCCGTGATCTCAGTTCTATTCATAGAACACAGAGAACTCTTGCTGCTCTAGAATCTGTTCTTCCCCAGCAACCAAAGTCATCTTTAAAGATGACTTTAAATTGGATCATCTCTCTCTCACTCTTAAAAAAATTCGAAAAAATTCCAAACCCTTTAGGCAGATCTTCCAGGCCCTATGCCATTTGGTCCCGCCGGCCTTCGTGGTACCACGTCACACCTTCCTTCCACCCTCTCTAGGTCCCAGCCACACTGGCCTTTGGTTTTGTTCCATGAATGCTCCAGGCTCATCCTTGCCTCAGACTTTTGCACTTGCTGTTCTGTCTGCCAGACACGCCCTTTGCCTGGAGGAAAACTCACCTCTTTCCCCTCACCTGGGTCTCAGCCCAATTGTCATCTTTTTGGAGGCTCTTCTCTGACCACCAACTAAAGTAGCTGCCTCTTCTGAGCCCTCTCCCCAGCCACTTGCTTTCTTCATAGCATTTATTATTACCCAGTATTTTACTATGTTATGTTAATATCATATCACATTATATTTGTTTATGGATTACCACCCACAACTAGTGTTTAAGTGCTATGAGGGCAGTAGTTTTACCTGTTTTGTTTTGTTTGGTGATGTAACTTCAACAAGGAGAACACGTTACTGATATTTGATAGAGATTTGGTGAGTGAATGAGTGATTTAAATCTATCCTTTTTGTAACAACGTTTAAGATTTTATAGATGACTATAAGGGCTGCCTGGGAATCTTTTCTAAGCTAAACATCCATGGGCTTCAACTATTTCTGGTCTGTCACGGTTTGGGGTACCCTCTTCTTCAGGGAGCCTTCACTAAGAAGTGTTCAAGTTCATTATTTTTCAGATGGGGGGATCTGAGCAGACAAAAATTCCATATATGGTCTGAACTGCAGTATGTTAATAGATTGGACTTATGTTACTATCAATTCCTTATCATCTGGACTTCATATGTAAGAGAGAGAATGCATGATGACCTCTGATGTTGTGGCATGTTTTGTGACTTTAAACTTGGCAATGTCTAAAAATTTAGCAGAGAGGCATTTTCAAAATGATACATGTGTACACACCCTGCACACACACATGCACACAAACACACTCCCCTCACCTCCGTGCTGGTTGTACACTGCAGGTGGGCACTGGTCAGGTGATGTGATCTTGAACAAGGCTATATCAGCCCAAGGGAGGGCACCTCTTCCACATAGTGTGAAGGCCGTTTTCTAATTGGTCTACCCAGAGATGGTACCTTTTTACAATTCATCTATCCAGAGGGGAACTTTTCTCAGATTCTCACAATGGAGCCACCTGCACCAGCGGCAGCCCTGCAAAAGACTTGTAGGAGAAAGAGCACTAGAGTTGGAAGCAAAAGGCAGGTTCACATCCCATTCATTCATTCATTCATTCATTCCATTAATACTTGTTGAGAACCTACAATATGCCAAGAACTGTTTCAGAATCTTGGATATAGCCAGACAAGGTCACTGTCCTTATGCGTCTTACATGTACATGAGGAAATATGACGAGGAAATATGACAAGGGAATGACCAGATAATAAGTTAGACAGGGAACTAAAGTGAAACGACCTTGTAACTGGTAATCAATGGCTACTTTGGAGTGTGTGACCAGGGAAGGCATCTTTGAAGAGTGACATGTAACCCAAGTTCTGAATAATACGAAGGAGTCAGCTATGAGTTAGAGAAAACGGTCTAAGATAGGAATGAACTTGACCATACGGCAAGAAGAAAGAGAAGGGGACAGAGGCCCCGGACCAGAGTGAGTGAGGGGAGGGGAACAGGGGATGAGGTTAGAGAAGTGTCAGGACCAGGTCCTTTGTGAATTGCCCAGAGCCTGGACTAGATTCTCAGTGTGACAGGCAGCCACTGGCACATGCCGAGCAGAGGAGAGATGAGCTCAGACCGGAAGCACTGGGAAGAAGAGACAGTGTGTCCAGGGAGGAGCTCTGTGCAGCAGGGGGGCCAGCTCCGATTCCGGTAACCTGGTAAGTCACTGTACCCTCTTAGCCTCTGTCTCCTCGTTGGGCACAGGCTTTTGCAACCATTAATTGAGTACTTCACGCATCACCTCTTCTCACCTTGAAACAGCTCTGGTATCCCAATTTTATCCATTCTACAGGGTTTTTAGAAGCATTCAAATAAATGAGGTAATGAAGTGAAATACTAATATTTAGCACTTACTGTATGCCACAGACAGTTTTAAGTGCTTCACATACTCTGTCATACAGATAATGTTGTACTCTATATCCCCATTTCACAGATGAGGAACGTGAGGCCTAGAGAAGTGAAGCAACTTGGGAAAGATCACATAATAATAAGGGGTAGAGCCAGAATTCAAATGAAGCTAATGAGGTGCCAGGGACTGTGTCCTTGATCACTATGAAATATAATCGATATCATCTCTCAAGTGCTGGTTGTAGCACTTGGGTCCTGATAGGCATTTAATTTCTATTGTTTTTTTGCTTGGTTTTATGTTACAACAGGGCACAAGAACATAACTTTGTCATCAGAATAAATTACCAGCTTGAACAAGGATGACTCTATCTCCTTTGCCAGGGGCAGTAAGCTCAAAAACCTGCCCTGACATTCATGGCTGTCAAAGTCATAAACAAGGTATATATTCCTCAGACCCTATAATTAGGTGTGTTTCAGCATTTTCAGCAGCAATAACATAATTAGTTTATCTCCAAACTATGTGACAAAATTAGTGTTTTCTATGTGATGTAGAAAAGGTTTGCTCCAAAGTCACAGCAGAGAACTGCAGGTAACAGCTAAATTTAAACTTCCTTTTTTGGGAGAAGTCAAACCTGGTAATTACTATTTTAAATTCCCTGCTGAAAATGAGTCAACAAATCACCCTGGTCATTAACCATAACCAAGGCAAGATCATCTGAAAGTCTGCTTAGAATAGCAAAAACAGCACCAGCTTCAGAGTCATGAGCTGTGGATTTGAGGGGGTGCTGTGCTACTTCCTAGCCTCAGGATCTCGAACAGGCCAGAGGAACAGTCTCTGTTTTGGGGAACATTGTTGTGTCCACATGTAGTGTCTGGACATGTGGCATCCAGCTAGGACCATGAGGTACAAGGTTGACCAGCAGAGGGTGACAGAAGAGAAAGATGGGAAGATCCCAGGACTTTGATGATGTTGTTGAGAAATTGAATCAACAAATTGTGGAACTGCTTGACTTCCAGATATTTTCATATCTGAGCAAATAAGTCCCTTTTAGTCATTTTGAATTGGGGATTCTGTTATTTGGAGTTTAAAGTATGCTTACTGACGTATTGGGCGATCATGAGACACAACTGATACAGTGCATGTAAAATGTTTTGTGCAATGTCCAAGATCAAGTAGTAGTATTAGTGTAAAGTAAGATGTCCTGCAAGTTAGAATCCCTGTGTTTTTGCTGTGATGTTTTCTCTACCTGGAATACAGTGATAAAATTTTAGACTTGGGAGAAGAGCATAGGAGGACTAGATTGCAGAAAGGCTAAAGATTTTAGCAATCATATGGGAATGGGAAAGGCGTGTTTAAGGGCTGTTATTGGTCCTCTCTGAGCCCAGGACAGACATCAGTAATGAAGCACAGAACCCTCTCCATGGCCTGGAGACTCTTTAAAAGCAGTACCTGGGGCAATTGTAGGTCTCGCCTTACCTGTTTCCCTTGTCTTAGGGATCATTATTTTTCCTTGCCTGATGTCCAGGGTTTCATATATTTTTTTCATTAAAATAATTATTAAGTTATTATATTATAGAATTATTATGTTTTATAATCATATAATTATACAATTGTAAATGTATCATTATATTATATATAACAAAATATAATAATGTTATATAAAAGTTATATAATATATACATAATATATACTAAATATGTATTATATACATAAATATAGTCATATATGCATAATGACATTTCCGTCAACAACAGATAGCATGTATGACAGTGGTCTCATAAGATTGTACCATATTTTTACTGTAACTTTTCTATTTTTAGATATGTTTAGATATACTCACCATTGTATTACAATCGCCTACAGGTGTGGCCCCCAAGCCCTAGACCGTGGACTGGTACCAGTCTGTGGCCTGCTGGGAACCAGGCTGCACAGCAGGAGGTGAGCGAGGGAAGCTTCATCTGTGTTTACAGCTGCTCCCCATCACTCATATCACCACCTGAGCTCCACCTCCTGTCAGATCAGCCACGGCCCTAGGTTCTCATAGGAACACAAACCCTACTGTAAACTGCACATGTGAGGGATCTAGGTTGTACACTCCTTATGAGAATCTGATGCCTGATGATCTGAGGTGGAGCTGAGGTGGTGATGCTGGTGCTGGGGAGCAGCTGCAAATACAGATTATCATTAGCAGAGAGATTTGACTGCACAATAAATGTAATGTGCTTGAATCATCCCAAATCCACCCTCCACCTCCCCTTCCCTGTCCGTGGAAAAATCGTCTTCCATGTAACTGGTCCCTGGTGCCAAAAAGGTTGGGGACTGCTGGCCTACAGTATTCAATACAGTCACATGCTGCACAGGTTTGTAGCCTAGGAGCAGTAGGCTACACCATATAGTGCAGGTGTGTAGTAGGCTGTACCATCTAGGTTTTTCTAGGTATCCTCTATGATGTTCACACAAGGGCAAAATTGCCTAATGACACATTTCTCAGAACATGTCCCTATGCTTAAGCAACGCATCTCTGTACATAATTCCAAAATGCATTATAGCATTATTATAATAATAATTAATGTCCTGGTGGTTTACACTTTCAAACAGATTTCTCACTGTGAAAGAAATGGCTTGGTCCTCCATTAAGGGAATTTCAAGCAGGCAGGGTTTGGCAGGTGAGACGCAGCACTGTCTCCTTCCTGACTCCTGAAATCACATCTCACGGATGACAAGTTATAGTGAACAAAGCTGGGCCTGTTGGAGGATTCTGTGAGCTCTCGGCACAAATCCAGGCTAATCCAGGCTATTAATGCTGTCTCAGAGCTCGATTTAAAACACCATTGCCAGACTAGGGTAGGTGGGAATGGGCTTATGACAACTTCTGTTCTAATTTTACCCCCACCTCAACCCTTAACACTTATTTCTAAATAATGCAGTGCAGTTTAGAAATAAATGGAATTGAGGCTTTTATTTCTGAAAGTAAGGAGATAAGCCACTTCCTGTGTGATTATGACACAAAGCAGGAGAGGCTTAGGGAGTGGTTGGATCTCTCTGCTTCCCAGTCAGGCTAGCTTCATCAAGACCCATCTTCCATCTAAAATTTGAGGGGGGGAGCCCTTACCTTACCTGCCTAGAGTGCTGGTACACCAAAAATGAGTCAAGATAACACCATTTTAAACCTTTTACGTCTCTGAGGCACTACACAAATGACTGAGGATAAGTAATCTTCAAGTTCCAAATGGACAAGATTAAGTAATTCCACCCAGGAGACTGGCTTCATTCCACTACTTGGGGAAACATTGTGGACCATTTGAAAAAAAAATGGCTACATTCTTCATTTCTTCCTTTTCTGCATCTACCTCCTGTGCAATGTATCTTTGTAGCTTCTCTGTCTAAGAGGTGGAGTCTAACCTTTCAGCCCTTGAATCTGGGCTGGCCTTGTGACATGGTTTGGCTGACAGAATGCAGTGGAAATGATGGTGTCCCAGTTTTGAGTCCAGGCCTCAAGAGGCAATGCCTGCTGCTGTCTAGTTCTTGGAACCCTTCCAGATACCACATAAGCAACCTTGCGCTAGCCTGCTGGAGTGCCACAAGCCATCCTTGCGCAGAAGGCCTCCTGCTGAGCCAGGAGTTGGCCTGGTAGCTGTCTGCAGATAACATGAGTAAGCTTGGTCAAGACCAGATGAACTGCCTGACTGAAATGCCCATGTTAAATATTATTGACTTGTAGAATCATAAACTAAATACATTTTTTTCAGTCCTACATTTTGGGGTGGTTTGTCACGCAGCAATAGAGACATACAAATATTTTTCAGAAAGCTCACTGCTTTTGTTAAGAGTCAGAGACTGCTTTTAAATAGGTACGTTTACCAGCCTTGTATACGAGTGAGGAAGGATAGACATTAAACAACAAGTCGGAAACGTGGGTTCTGGCTGCCTTTATAAGTTCTGGGGTAGCCTAGGAACTTCTAGAAAGGTCAGGAAAGACATCTATTTAGGAATGTTTTCTCTGCATCCACCTCCCACCCCATCTGAGCATATTCAGTTATAACAAAGATGTAGTGAACAGGCATTCTCATGCTAACGGGAATGTGAAAAGACATGATCATTTTTATTATTTAAATAAATATTTATTAAAATATACCCTATAGTCAGGCACTGTGATACAGGGTGGAATTATAGGACGAAAAATTATAGCTTTGTCCTCAAGAGACCCACAGTTTAAAAGGAATAACAGACAGAAAGCTTAATTGTGAAACCAGCTCATACATAAAAATGAAATATTGAAAAGGAATTTGGCAATATGTATCAAAGGCTTTAAATTATTTTTACTCTTTGGTACAATGATTTATCTTCTGAAAATATATCTTAAAAGAATGATCCAAAATGAAAAAATGGTCTTATCCACAAAATGTTCTTCTCTGTCTGTAAATATAGGAGAAATACATTAATTCCCAACATCAAATTAGTTATGATATATCCACTAGCTAGAGCATTACATAGCCATGAAAATGGTTTACGAGGAGCATGTCATAGTCTAATAAAATGATTATGACATGATAAGTAAAATACAGAATACAAAAATGTGTTTGCAATGATATTAAACCTATGTAACAAAAATATTCTCAATGTTCATAGTGTTTTGGAGAGATAGTGGGAAAGAAGAAAGGAAATTAACATTTTCACTGATGTATTATGCATTAAGTACATGTGTGTTATGTCTTGTAAGTGTGTTAAACAAATTTAATTGTCACAATGACTCTTCGAGGCAGTAGTTACAATTATTACCATTTTTACAGACAGGAAAAACAAGGCTCAGAGAAGTTGAATAAATTCTCCCTGAATACTGAGCTGGTAGGTGGAAGGTGGATTTGAACTGAGGAATATTTGACTCCAAGGGCCATTTCTTACCACTGGAGCTATCAGACTCCTACTAAAGGGATTTTGATGGCTTTTGTTTTTCTTGTTTCCCCTTATTTGGATATCCTAATTTTTCAATAGATTCTATACCTCTAAAATTTAAATATGATTTAAAAGATAAACACACTGTTCACATAGTATCTCTTTTGCTCCGACTCACATGCCTAGTGTGTAACAGCCCATAAGAGAACCTTAGGCACTTTGGAAGGATGCCTCTACTCTCCAGAAATACCTTTCCTTGTAGCTGGAGGATACCTGAAATTCTTTTAACATGGGACAAGCCTTCCACTTCAAAATTGGAAAGAGAATCTTGGCGTCTATCAGCCCAATCCTATTCTTGTTGTCCCAAATCCTGGCTGCAGCATTCCCTGACACTTACCCAGGCTCTCCGTGATACTCCAATAAAGGGGAATTCTCTCTATTGCATGAGGCAGCCGTGGTCCATGGTTCAGTGAAATCTGAATTCTTTCTTGGATTAAGCAAAAATGTATCTCCTAATTCTGTCCTTCCGTGGACTGTACCTCATCTCTCTTTCTCCAGACAGCACTTGTCAGTAGGTTGAGATAGATATTATGTTGCTAGCAGTAGAGTCTCCTGGTTACCTACCCAATATCTATTCTTTCCTTCTGCCTTAAAAATAGAACTCAAATTTTATTCATGGGTGCCACGTTCCTAATTAAAGACTGCATTTCCCAACCTCCCTTGCAGCAAGCTGGGCAATGTAACTAAATTCTGGTCAAAGAGATATAAATAAAATCTGTTGGTTAGGACTTCCAAGAAAATTCTTTAAAAGGGATTGATAGCTGATAGCCCTTTCCCTTATCCCTTCTGATTTTTTTCCGTTTTCTGGCTAGAATGGAAAAGTGATAGCTGGAACTTTAACAGCCATTTTGGAACATGAAGCAACTTTGAGAATAAAAGTCAGTGCTAAGGTTGGCAGAGTAGAAAGATAGAAGGAATCTGAGACCCTAATGTCTATGGAGCTGCTACACTTACCTTCAGGCTTCTTTCATTGAAAGTTAAAAAACAAACTAAAACATTTTTTTGAAAGGAAATATTATTTCTGGTCATTTTTATAAACAGGCAAATGAAGTTCCTAATTGATCCTCAATTTTCTCTGCCCTCATCTCAACATCTCTAGTTCTCTCAAGTTCTCCTATGATGGGGTTCAACTCTTCTCACTCCTTAGACATTCTACCTGGAGCTGTTCCAGTCTTCCCCTGGGTCTCTCCTAAATGATCCTCTATTTTTGTTGTTGCTGTGGTTGTCTTTGGGGTCTTCTTCATAAATTCTTTGCCTAGACTGATATCTATAAGAGTTTTTCGAACATTTCTTCCAGAGTTCTCATAGTTTCACGCCTTAGGTTTAAGTCGGTTACCCATCGTGAATTAATTTTTGTGGGTGGTGAGAAGTGCAGATCCTGTTTCAGTCTTCTACATGTGGCTATCCAATTTTCCCAGCACTATTTATTGAATAAGAATTCTTTGCCCCAGTGTATGTTTTTGTCTGCTTTGTCAAAGATCAGATGGCAATATGAAGATGGTTTTTTTATCTGGGTTTTCTGTTCTGATCCATTGGTCTGTGTCTCTGTTCTTGCGCCAGTACCATGCTGTTTTGGTCAAATTAAAAATCTTCTCAATAGCCAAGGAAACAATCAATAGAGAGAACAGACAACCTACAGAATGGGAGAAAACATTTGCAAGCTATACATCCGATTTTACTAACAACAAGAATCTTTAAAGAACTCGAACAAAACAGCAAGAAAAAAAAATCAAACAACGCTATTAAAAAGTGGGCAAAAGACATAAATGAAGCTTTTCAAAAAGAAGAAAGACTAACGGCCAACAAACATTTGAAAAAATGCTCAATGTTTCTACTCATCAGGGAAATGCTAATCAAAACCACAATGAGATATCATCTAACTCCAGTGAGAATGGCTTTTATCAAAAAGTCTCAAAACAACAGATCCTGGTGTGGATGCAGAGAGAAAGGGACACTCATACACTGTTGGTAGGACTGCAAACTAGTACAACCTCTATGGAAAGCAGCATGGAGATACCTCAAAGAACAAAAAATAGACCTCCCATTTGATCCAGAAATCCCACTATTGGGCATTTACCCAAAGGAGAAAAAGTCATTTTATAAAGAAGATTCTTGCACTAGAATATTTATTGCAGCACAATTCACAGTCACAAAGATGTAAAATCAACGCAAGTGCCCATCAATACATGAGTGGACTAATAAAATGTCACATATGTATACCATGGAGTACTACTCAGCCATAAAAAATGGGGAACTAATACTTTTTGTGACAACCTGGATGGAACTGGAAACCATTCTTCTAAGTGAAGCATCACAGGAATGGAAAAACAAACACCACATGTATTCATTATTAAACTGGAACTAATCAATCAACTCTTGTGTGCACATATGGAAATAAAACTCAACAGAAATCAAGCAAGTGGGGGGGTTGGGTAAATTCACAACTAATGGGTACCATGCATACTATCTTGGTGATGGGTACACTTATAACATTGACTCAAACTGTACAAAAGCAATTCATGTAGCCAAAACATTTGTATCCCTGTAATATTCTGAAATTAAAACAAACAACAAAAAGGATGCTTTAAACTGAATACAATGTGACTTAAAGTGTAAATAACCCAGGATAAGAACTCACATGATGCATCCAAGACTGCACTACCTGTCCCTTGTCTGTGCTCCATGGCATTGTTGCCTTCCCTTTACTGCGGTACTTACATTTATGGGAATAGTAGCTGTCCTCAACTGAGAGCTTTGTATATGCCAGGTACCAAAGCCAGCATTTGACATGCATTGTCTACTTTAACTTAAATTTAAAATTCCTCCTGGTGTGCCTGACTTCCCCATTACTCTGTGAGCCCCTGGAGAGCAGCAACCATGTCTTGTTCATTGCTAGTTCCCCAATGCTTGGCACAAGGCAGGCATGTGTTAAATGCTTGTTGAGCAGCACTGAATTGATAACAAGGTGAACTAGCAATCAGGCAGTCTTGCTTTCAAATCCAGCTCTACCACTCATGGGCTTAACCCCCTTAAGACACCTGATCTCTCTGAGCCTCATGTGATAATGAAATTGAACCTGCAGAGTTGTCATGCTAATTAGGGAAACCTATGTGTGAAGCGGGCTAAACATGTTTCTTACGGAGAGCAGGTTTTTGGCATGAGGAAGAAATGACAATACAAGAGTATTTGTTCCACAAAACAGAAGGAGGCAGAGAGGGGGGTACCACAGATATGTTGGGGAAAATAGGAGGAGGCAAGAGACCTGAAAGCAGGTCTCAATCCACTTCTCTCTTTCCATTCAGCTGGCCTTGCCTCCAGGTGCCCTGGCAAGGCCAAGGGCTCAGGGGAGGCCAGGGAGCAGGACAATGCTTGTTGCCTACAAGCATCCCGGGCTCTGGCCTGGACGAGCAAGGCCTTCACACCCACAAGCGCTCATGTGCATAGAAATTATGGAGTTCATGTGTAGGAGCCAGACTTTAACAGAGAAGGCAAGGAGTAAATGAAAGGCTTATTTCTGTCCTGCAACTCAGCAAGTCCTCCTGGACAGTCCCTGCCAACTCTTCCCTTCCACACTGTTACCTCCTCAAGGGCAATGGTCTGTGTTTTGGTTTCTCAGTTGTACACGGGGCAGCCAGTACCATGCCTGGGATATAGTTGGTGCTCAATAAGTAATTTTTTGAATGTATGGCTGTATGGCCCAAATCAATCCATTGGGATGGATGGTGTAAATTCAACTCAACAACTTAATTGAATGTGAACCGTTAGTATAATTATGAGTAAACCACTGTTCTTCCTCAGATATTAAGGAAAGAGGGGAAAAGCACTAGTATATATTGAAAGTTTACTATATGCCAGGCAATTTGTTAGATGTTTTATTATCTCATTTATGTACCCATTTATATAACAATGCCATTATCTTATTTTTACAGATAAAGAAACTGATGCTTTGAGAGATTAAGAGATTTGACCAAGTTCAAATAGGATTATCTGACTCCAACTTTGGTACCCATGTGCTTGCTTCAACTATCCTGAACTTGCAAGCTCTCTCCCTTCCACTATTTCTGCTCATATCCAGCTTTGTTCTTCTCACTATCAACCCAAACATTAAAGGTCCCAGCATAACTTATACCTGCCCAAATATTAACACAAACCTTAACTCCGAGAACTTACTGATTTATTTCAGTTTTGTAAATATCTGTATAATAATGATAATGACTCTTAACTGATTTCCTACTATGTGGCAAGAACTCTACACACTGTTATCTTGAATCCTTCATAAAATCTTGTTATGAGGCTACTAGTCTTCCTATTTAACAATGAGGAAATCGAAGCTCAGAGAGGATAAGAGCCTTGACCAATATCACACAGCTTCACCCCAGAGCAAAGTCCCACACCTATGCTTTTCCTACCTTACCAGTAGGTACCCTTTTGGCTAAACCCTGCTGGGATAAAAAGATGAGCAAGGTAGTCCCTGTCCCCATGGATTTTATTCTCATCCGGGATGCAAGCGAAGCCCTGCTTCTGGTCACTGCCTCTGCTGCCTCATTCCCTTGCAGTGACCCAGGGATGGTTGGGGAATTCTCTACTCCCCCAATTTTCCCTCATCCAGGCTCCTTTCCCCCTGAATCCTGGCCCTGACACTGGTGCATCATGTGGTCATGGTACAAGTCACTTTGCTTTTGTCAGGCTCATTCTCTTCATCTGTACCTGGGGACTTCGATCTACCCGACAGGTTTGGGTGTGTCAGGTTGTAGTTTTCAAAGTTGGCAGCATCAGTACATATCCAATCCCACACGCTCATCCTATCATGTGGACTTGACACTCCTCCCTTGAGAGGTGAGGTCTATGTTCTCTTCCCTAGCACTTTCCTGGACCTATGGGATTGCCTTGACCAACAGACTGTGGCAGAGCTGACTCTGCATGGCTTCTGAGGTTAGGGCACACACGGCAATGCAGCTTCCACCCGGTACTCTCTTTCGGGACATGCACTTTGGGCGGCCCTGAGATGACATGGAGGAAGTCCCAAAGCTGCAAGTTAGAGAGAACATGTGGGAAATCACACAGAAAGATAGAGGGGTGTGCGAAGAGACCCTATTCCATTCTCCAGCTGTTTGAGTCTTCCCAGTCCTTGGAGACAAGTGAGCAAAAGAACTTTCAGGTGATTCCAGCTCCAGCCTTTAAGCTGCGCCAGCTGACACCAAAAGGAACAGAGAGGAGTGTTTCTGCTGAGCCCCGCTCTGTGCTACAAGTCCTGCCTCAAGTTGTTGTTGTTTGAAGCCACTGAGTTTTGGGGTGGTGGATTATGCAGCCATGGTACCTGGCACAGGGGAGCATTAACAGATATAAAGAAGTTAAAATGCTTGGTGCTGTGCTTAGGAAGTCAGTGCTAAACAGTTAGGATTGGAACAGCCTCAGGGATGTGAAATGAGGGCTTCTGGTTTTCAGAAATCAGAATCAGAGTTTTTCAAGTTACTCAACTCCTAGGAGGTAGCTTTTAACCAATTTCAAGAGCTACAAGCCCACAGGAATGCAAAACTCAGTTCAAAACACACTATAAACTGACTCATTTTCACGAAACTATTAAAAAAAAGGTTTAGCATATGCTTAATGTTCTTAGGGCTTCCAAAAACAACAGAAAAGTGTTTCAAATGGGACCGCGTGTGCAGGAGATCTGTCTAGAATCCAAATCCTTCCCTAACTTAGTTAGCCTAAAGAAAATTCTTTTGTTTCATTGAACGCTGGAGGCACAGAAAATTGCTGGACTGGAGAAATGGCCTCTGGTCACTCTCTTCAAAAAGTAATATCAGGCAGAGATTATTGAGTAAGCTAGGGCAGTATTTTTCCCCGTCAATAACTTGCCTGTCTTCCCGTCTAGGTCTTGATTGTGTAAAATGTACGCTTGACTTCAGATTTCATGAATCCTATGTGGCATGGGGGTATGAGGAGACACTATAAGCCAAGAAGCTAAATGTTTGGTTGTGCTCAGATTGTAGAGGAATTGTTAGAACTGGGGGAATATCTAGGGATCCTACAGTTAAAGGTCTTTATTTCTAGAGGTGAGAAGTTGGAAGCCAAGTGGATGAATATGATTTACAGAGCTGGTTACGGGGCTGAGAGGGAAACCGAGGCAGCTTAACTCTTTTCTGAGAAACCCAACAGCCTATCAGCTGTCATTACTCTTTTAAAACTTGCCTTCAAAGTATTTAACTCCCAAAAGAAAGCCATGAGCAGGTTTTAAATGTTGTTATTCCAAAACAAAACAAGCAAAAACAAAGAAATAAACAAACAAAGAAGCCTGGTGACTATGAGAGATGATAATGTGTTAACTAACTTGATTGTGGTGATCATTTCACAATTTGTATGTGTATCAAATCATCACGTTGTAGACTTTAAACTTATACAATTTTATTTGTCAGTTATTCCTCAATAAAGCTGGGGGCCAAAAAAGGAGGGTGAAGGTACAGAGACAATGGCAGTCAATGTGGCAGAGACATTTGCACGTTTTCTGAAATTCGGAGTTTTTTTGCATATTCATCATTTCACTTATTTAACATTTTTTGTGATGATATGTTTGAAATTTACTCTCCTGGATTTGATCATTTGACATTTATACATATGTAAAAATAATCACATTATACTCTATAAATGTAATACAATTATGATTTATCAATTAAAAACAATATTAATAATTTAAAAATGAGAAAGGAATGCTTATATACTGTTGGTGGAACTGCAAATTAGTACCAGCTTCATGGAAAACAGTATGGAGATTCCTTAAAGAAATAGATGTAGACTTACTATTCTAGCTAGCAACCCCACTACTAGGTATCTACCCAGAGGAAAATAAGTCATTTTATCAAAAAGACACCTGCACTCAAATGTTTATTGCAGCACAATTCACAATCACAAAGATGTGGAATCAACCTAAGTGCCCATCAATTTATGAGTAGATTAAGAAAATGTGGTATATGTATACCATGGAGTACTATTCAGCCATAAAAAGGAATGAAATAATGTCTTTTGAAGCAACTTGGATGGAATTGGAGACCATCATCCTAAGTGAAATATCTCAGGACTAGAAAATCAAATACCACATGTTCTCTCTAATAATTGGGAGCTCACTGATGGGCACACACAGGCACAAAATGATGGATGGGTCATAGGAAACCAAGAAGGGGGGAGGAGAGAGGAAGGGAGGAATAAAAACGTACCTATCAAGTACAATGAACACTATTTGGGTGAAGAGCACACTAAAAGCCCCAACTTAAGCATTATAAAATGTATCTACGTAACAAAAACATTGCAACCCCTTCATATTTTGAATTTTAAAGAAAGCTATCCTGCAGCATGTAGGGTTGAATTGTGAAGTCAGGGTTTCCAGTACAGGAGGTGGGCAGGGTGGAGTGTGTGTGCAAGGAGCAGGAGACATGGACAGGATGGTCCCATATGGACGTGATCGTTTTTAAGCTGAGAACTGAAAGATCAGCTGCTGTTGCCAAGGAAGCAAGTGGGATGGAGGGGTCTTCTGGGCACTGACAGCCACTTGTGATTCCCTGGAGTGGAGAGTGTGGTGGAGATCTCACTGAGGAAATAAGTAAGAGGCAGATCTCCAAGGCCTTGTAAACCCTGGTGAGGAGTTTGGACTTTTCCTGAGGGCAATTGGGGGGTTTCAGCAGAGGAATGACTTGCACACACACACACACACACACACACACACACACACACACGTATTTGTTTTCTTTTTTTTTTCTTTTTCTTCAGAAAAATCATGATAAGGAGTTAGAGAGAAAAATTTTATCCCTATGGAATATAATAGAACTGACTTCTTAGAAGGAATTGAGTTTCCTCTCAGGGCATTCTACAAAAATCTGGATGATTCTTGATAGGGATGACATAGGGAGATTACATCAGACAATCTTTTAACTCTGAAATCATGTGTTTCAGTGTATTTTATTCTTACCTCATTCAAATCTTTGGCTTTTATCCACTCTTACAACAAACATTGTTTTTCATCACCTATGATATGCCAGGTACTGCGTTAGGTGCCAGACAAAGTGTGTGGTCAATGCTCACTTAACATAATTCTAATATGCAGAATGTAATTTGGTGCCATGGTAAGAAAGTGGGATAATAGTTGATGTACACTGATTTGGATACAGGTCTCACTTCAACCAGTCCCCAAGACAGACTGAGCGGGCATCTCACCTGGCTGTGTCCTGAATCCTCTTGTCTAGTAGCTATGGTGTCACCATGGTACTCTTTGAGTCCGCTCTCTATCTCCCACTGATCTTTGCTGGCCTGGGTTCCACTGGTCACATCTGTTTATCAGAGATAAATACTAATTGCTGAGTTCTTCATTTCCCTCTCTGCAGTTGTTTAAATCTCAGTTTCCAAAGTATAGAATTGTTCTGCTCCATCTTCATACTTTAGAACCTAGATTCCTTCAGCTCTGGTTAGTCAATCTGCCAACCAACGAAGACAGATGCTGGAAACTCCTTAGGTTCGACCCTTCTCTAAAAAGTTCTGCCATACACTTATTTGTTCTTGACCTTGGGGAAGTTATTTACCCTCTTGGAACATGTATCCTCACATATGAAGTAAGAATATTATTGCCAGTAACTATTCCAGAGGGAGGCGGGAAGATCGCATTAGAAGGGGCAAAGCATGTAGAGTGTAAAGTGTGCAGCACGGAGTCAGGTGTTAACGTTATGGAGTGAAAGTGGAGCACAGAGCGGGGGGGCGGGGGCTGGTCTTTGACAACCCCCGGTGTCAAAGGGCCTGAGATTCAGCCTTGACTGTCCAGCAAGTGGGCTTCATCAGCACACATGGAAATGAGTAGAGTCTCAGCTTAGATCCTCCAAATGAAACACACAGGAAACTGATGTATAGAAACTGTGTGTTTATTTGCAAAGGGAAATAGCTCTTTCCAGTGACTGGAATGCTTGAACCTCATGTCTGGGATACCTCTTTCCTGATCTCCAAGCATCTGAGAACCTGAATTGGTCACCAGAAGTTGAGCAGGTAGTGGCTGGCATGGTGACAAAATCCTGGATGGGGTTTGGGGCTAGACAAGATGTGGTTTCAGTCCTGGCTCTGCTGCCTGCCGGCTGTGTAACTTGAGCATAGGCGCTCCATCCTCCAACTTTCTAGTTCTTCTGTAAGTGAAACTGGGAGCAACAGCAACCCTGGCAGGGTTGATGAAGGGGCTAAACAAGTAGATATACTAAGTCATGCAGTAGGTAGTAGGTGCTTGATAAACCATTGAGTGGGATTAGAGCAAAAGAAATTGGGTTGATAATATTGACCCTACATAATAAAATGTGGTATATGTATACCATGAAGTTCTACTCAGCCACAAAAATACAATGGTGATCTAGCACCTCTCGTATTATCCTGAATATAGCTGGAGCCCATTCTACGAAGCGAAGTATCACAGGAATGGAAAAACAAGCACCACATGTACTCACCATCAAATTGGTATTAACTGACTTAACTGACCAGCACTTAAGTGCACATATAGTGGTAACATTCATGGGGTGTTGGACAGGTGGGGGTGGGAAGAAGAGGATGAGTATATTCACACCTAATGGGTGCACTGTGCACCGTCTGGGGCATAGACATGCATGAAGCTCTGACTTGGGTGGGGCAAAGGCAATATATGTAACCTAAACATTTGTACCCTTGTAATAGGCTGAAATAAAAAAATAAAAAATTAAAAAAATATTGACCCTACAGAGGCCAGGCAAGAAATGTAAAGGGGTGAAGCTAGGCGAGAAGGGGGTCTGAAGCCAAATGGAGAATACTCATCCTATCCAAAGGGGAGAATGTTCTTCCTCTTTTTGTCCTTCCTCAGGTTGCCATGGGGAATAGAAGACCAGTGTTATCAGATCTCCCTAGTTTTAGGTGATACATTCCAATTTTTAAATGTTGACAACTAATTCTAATTTTAATCATGATGATGATGCATGTGTAGATAAAATAAAAAATATCTGTAGGTTGGCTATGGAAGTGCCCTGGATTCAGAGCCTGACTGCACTGGGTGGTGCTGGGCACCCATCAGGTTTGCCTCCAGGGACTTCTGTCTTCTCATTTGCAGAGTTGGTCTGCTCCCTCCCCTTTGATGAGAAAGGCTTTCCTTGGATGCATTAATAGCCCTGATTAGTAATAGTCAGAGAGCTTTCCCACCACAGTGGAAGACTTTTACACCATAGGAATGGGTATAAATCTGAGGGTTGCTTCATTTTCCTGGGAACCAACTTAGCATCTGTGGGTATGTGGCTCTGTGTGTGTGTGAGGGGTGTTTGCAGGGTAGGGGAGAGTGTGTCTTTGTCACCTTCTCTCTGTTATAATAGGTCTAACTCCTCAATAATAACAAAATGTTTCCTTGGTTCTAAGACCTATTATTTATAAGACACGTTGTCATTTTATTAACATCTTTCAGAGGTAAAAATAAATATGCTGCCCTATACATATATGTTTTAATTCTAAATCTGATCCAGATTCCAGAGCTTTAAAATGGCTTAGGTAAGGAAAGTTTCTAATACTTTCAAGTGACAGTATTTTGTACACTTACTGTGTACCTAACTGGGCTGGCTAAAATATGGCACCAAAAGATGTCCATGTCTTAATTTCTGAAACCTGTGAGTGGTACCTTATACAGGGAAAAAGGATCCTGGCAGATGTGATTTTGAGATAAGGAGATTATTTTGGATAAACTGGGTGGGCACTAAGTGCAATCATCTGTATCCTTATAAGAGGGAGCCAGTGAAGATTTCTTGCACATGGAGGAGAAGGTGGTATGATCATAAAGGTGGAGAGAAAGATTTGAAGATGTTGGCTTGGAGATCTGAAAAATGTGGCCGTAAGCCAAGGAATGACGGCAGCCACCAGTAACTGGAAGAGGCAAGGAATGAATTCTCCTCTAGAGCTGCTGGAGGCAGCATGGCCACGCTGACATCTCCATTTTCCCAGTGGTACTGATTTCAGACTTCTAGCCTCCGAAACTATGAGAAAATAAATTTCTGTTGTCACCAAAACCAACAAGTTTGTGGTGATTTGTTATAGCAGCCACATGAAGCTAATACACTAGCTCTGTGCTAAGCACTTGACATATATACATCATCTCATTTAAACTTTAGAACAATCTGTGACAGTGATGGCAGCACATGCATACACATACATGTGTGTGCATGTTGTGTTATATGTTGTACCATGTGTCCTGTATGTTCTCACATGCCTTTATATCATTCAATTAATATTTTCTGTGTCTGCTATCTGTTCAGGTGCTCTAGGTGCTGAAGATATATAGAAGAGTGAAACAGACAATTCCTGCCCTCCTCAAGTTTTCAGTAGACAAAATGACAAACAATACTCTGTGAAATTATTTTATATATTTAAGTAGCATGAAAAATAATGAAAGCAGGGTGAAGGACAAGTGAGTAATGAAGGGGACCAGAGACCTGAAGAAAGTCAGCGAGTGAGCATGGAAAGGCCTAAGGGAAGAGCGTCCTGGCCAGAGGGAACAGCAAATACGAAGGCTTTGAGGCAGGAACAGACCTGGAGCATTTGAGAGCAGGAAGAACGCCAGTGTGGCGGAGCCAAGAGAATGAAGTGGTATTACAGGTGCGGAAGGTGGAGAGAGGCACAGGATCAGGTCCCGGGGCGCAGTGTGGACCCTGGAGGGAGTTTGGAACTTGCTGAGAGTAGAGTGGGAAGTGTGTAGCGTTTTGTCCAGGGGGTTGTCAGCTGGAGAGCTCTTTGAGGGCAGGGCTGATGTCTTATTACATTCTCCCACCGCTGAGGTGTGTGCACATTCCAAAAAGCAAGATGCAGCCCTGACATCTATGACAGAAAGAGGGCGAAGGCAATGGCCTGTGTCAAGCTGCTCTTGGTCCCTATTCCAGATTTTCAGCTCCTGACCTCATTTCTTCCTCACTTTACTACCGTGACTAAGCAGTGAAGAAATGATCTCCTCTATTTTGAGACAGGAAACCAAAGCAAAGAGAGGTTGACTCACTTGGCCGAAGTCCCAGCGCTGATGATGGCAGAGCTCAGGCAGGGGCCTCAGGCCTCCTGACCCTGGTCCAGGGCTCTCTGAAACGTCCAGAGTCCTCCTAAGAGTAGCCGTCTCCACCCTTCCTGACTCTGGATGCAGCCGTCCCCCAGGTCAGAAGGCTCCTAGGGGTGGGGAACCTGTTCTTTCTTAAGCACCAAAGGAGGCAAGCAAAGCTTCATCTTTCTCTGTTGCACCCTTTTTACTAAAAGGATTTGTTCTGTAAAATTTGGATTCAGTCAAAAGCCACACTTAAGGACCTAGAAGGCCACATGAGGCCTTAAGGCTGCAAGTACAAGTCACTGTAAACCTCTCCGAGGAAGCAGAAATGAACACTCTCAGGGACCCAGCAGACTAAATAAAGAGTGTTACCACTGGGGTATCACCCACAGTGGAAGCATCTGCTTCATAGAGCAGCCGAGAAAGATGCTCACGTGGCACCGTGCGGAGCTTGTTACAGTTTGTGCTGAAACCCCAGGGGAGGCCGTCACTCTGCTCACGTGTGTACAACCCTATCCAGCAGGTAGGCGTCTAGCTTCAAGACCTCAGGTGTAACCAGAAATATAACTTTCTTTGTTTTTCTACAAGGGAATCTAGTTTTGATGTCCAGCCTTAGCTGGGTTTTGGTGATAGAAACATAATTCTGGTCCACTTAGACATCTTTGCCCGGTGATGCATCTGAGCTCTGGGCGTTTTGTGGAGGAGGCACCTGGAGCTCCGTGTTGTCACTGCTGCAGGTTGACACTCCCATCCGAGCATCAGCCATTCGTCCATTGCTGTGTCCTATCTTGTCTCTGACCACGAGTCTCCTTTTGGCCCTAGGGCAGGGAGAACATTCTACCCATTTCCTGCCCCACTCTGCTGTAAAGGAAACACCATTTCCGGGCTCATTCTGTGGTCCTCACAACACTGAGGCTGCCCCGCAGATGTATCTAGGGCGACCACACAGGCAGTTCTGCTCCCACGCCATTCTGAGCTCGGGCTTGGGGTCAGTCTTGCTGTTCCCCAGATTCTGCCTTCTTTTCGGTTCTCTAAACCCTATGAGGGACTTAACCACCTCACACCCCTCAGCTGGGGTGTGGACAGGAACCAGGTTGCTTCATTTCTCTTCTGTCCTTAACCTAGCCCAAGTGTGTGTTTCCCATGATCTCAGAGAACCCAAAGCACAATCCATCTTCACTACATGTTCTTCTAACTTTTGTCTAGAGGCTTTAGGCTTTAAAAAACTGAAATCCCAAAATTGCATCCTGTGTTCTAGCTGCATTCCTCTGGATCATCTCTTCCTTAATTCAATAGACACTGAATGCTCTACCTGCTGCTTAAATGTAGGGAAAGGAACACAGGGTACAAAGAAATATGAAGACTGCAATACAAAACAAAGCAAAATCTTGTTAATATTTCAAAATATGAAACTTTCCACTTCATTATATGCTGATATTGGAAACATCTTCTTTGAAGGCAGGCAACCTGGTTTGAATCCTAAATGCAAGACTCTTGATTTATCAATCAGGACACACATATGAACCTCAGTCTCTCATCTATAAAATGGAAATATTTATTCCCATATGATGGGTTCTTTTGAAGATTATAAAAGACAGTGTTTGTTAACCATCTGACCAGGTTACTAGTTTGAAGTTAGCATTGTTTTTCTCCCACCCTGTGCATTTTGGGAGGTCCTGAAGACCAGGTTTAGTGATTTCCTAGGACTCACAGGACTCAGAAAAGCCATTATACTCACAGTTATGGTTTATTACAGTAACTATCTATCATTACAGTAACGATAGACTGAAGTTTGTGTCCCCCACCCACAAATTCATATGTTGAAACTTAATTCCCAGTGTGGTGGTATTAGGAGGTAGGGCCTTTGGAGGTGATTGATCAGTGCCCTTATAAAAGAGACCCCAGAGAGCTCCCTTGCCCCTTCTGCCATTTGAGGGCACAGCAAGAAGACAGCTGTCTATGAACCAGAAAGTGGGTCCTCACCAGATACCAAATCTGCCTGTGCTGTGACCTTGGACTTAACAGCCTCCAGAACCGTGAGAAATAAATTTCTGTTTTTTGTAAGCCACTCAGTTTATGGTATTTTGTTATAGCAGCCCAAATGGACTAGGGCATACAGATCAGAATTGGAAAAGAGAAAAGGCACACAGGCTGGGGAGCTCCAGGCATGAGTCTCAGTGGACTGGTGCATAGCACTTTTTCCAATAACAAAATGTGGCAACACCCATGGAGTATTGTGAATCAGGGAACTCTCCTGAGCCTTGGTCTTGGAGTTTGTATCAGAGGTTGGTCATGTAGACACGGCTGCCTGCCCATGTGGCTGGCCTTAGTCTCCAGCCCTTCCAGAGGTCAAATTTATACCACATGCCCAAGGCCCCACCATCAATCACACTGTTAGCATAGACTAGCTGGTGTGGACCCAGGCCCCGGGCAAATAAAGACTCTTATCATGCAGGATATTCCAAGGGCTTAGAGGCTACCTCCCAGCAACTGGGGGCAAGGAACAAATTTTTCCTCAGGCAAGGTTGATTCTTTACTGCACAACCTACATCTTTACCCTGGTCAAATTCAGTGTTCTGCCAACTCACTTAGCACAGTTTGGGCATGTTTCCATGTTCTTAATCATCTTGGTTTGTCTTCTTTCCCCTTCCTTTCCCCTATATTTTCCTTCCCAAGCTAGAAAACCAGCTCCCTCTGGAATCTTCTCTCTTTTGCATTCCTACATCCACTTGGGTGACCCTCTGTCCTCCTGAGTACGTCTTGCATCTGCACCTCCTCTCCATCCTCACTGTCGCAGCCACTGTTTAGGTTACTGTGATCTCTCACTTGGGCCAGGATGAACACTTACCAGCTGGCTTTTCCAGCTTGGATCTTTCACTGCTCCAACTAGGTGACCTTTCTAAGTAGCACTAACCAGGTGTCATCTTTTGCTTAACAGTCTTTGTGATTTTCTTTACCCATGATGTTCACGGTCTCTTGCCAAATGTGGCTTTGCTTAGTTTTCTGGCCCCTTTCCCTGTCACTTCCTCCCCTGTCTTCTGACTCGGATGTTATTTCAAATATGATTATTCACACCCTGGGTATTTGCTCACTCCATCTTAATTATCTTTCTGTCTCTCTTGGAAGGTCTCCAAGGACCCCTTCCCTGTGCCCACCATCCCCTCGCCAGGACTGGCCGACTCCCTCTGGGCCCAGCTAACCTGTCATCTCCCTGGAGAAGACTCCATGAGGTTCCTCAGTGCCCTGGACAATCCCATGCTAGAATTCCTTTCACATTGTGCCCCAATGTTTCTAACCCTGGGCCTGGTGTGTGGGAGACACTGGTAAATACTTGTGACTTAATACACAGTGAACAAATGACCAACTCCGCAGCATATCTGATTCTGTGTGTTAAAGACATTTTACACTGGGCTTTATTCTGGTTGATTCTCAAACACGTGGGAGTAGATTTCTGACTCTCATTTTTTCTTTCTTGTAGGCTATGGTTTTAAATTAAAAAATATTTTATTTTAATTTTTAACTCTCTTACTGTTTCTTCTTTCCTCCTACCATTGCCTTTTGTTTTCTACATAAATCATTGCTTCCCTCCTCACTGAGAGCTCCGCTCTGGAATTAGCAGGCTGCTCAGTCACTTTATCATGTAACACTCGGCTGTAAAGCAAATCAAATACTCCTGGAAGTTTCTGCTTGATGAGAAAATATTTATTATGTTTGTGCTCTGGTTTGGAAGCCAGTTATCATTTACTAGCTAATGTTGTAATATTGTGTTGTTTTTCCATTATTGCTTTAGCTGCTGGAGGGAAAGCCCAGCGGTCTCAGAGACCGCCACCTGGTGGTGAAGCAGAATGATGACCAGCTCTTTAGCAAAAGTGGGTTATTACTGAATGAAGGCCAAACATGCTTGCTGGGGAATTGGAGAGTCAGAGAAGAGGAGAACAATACCGTTTTTGGAATGCCTGCACCATGCCAGTAATTGTGCAAGGCACGTACCAACTGATAGCTTATCTAATTCCCGCCATGGCTCTACAAGGGAGATGCTACAGTCTCATTTTGCAGATGGGAAAATGGAGGCTCTGAGAAGTCAACTTGCAAGAGCCCTGAAAATTGGGGCGTTCACACCCAGTGGTGTCCGATCCCAAAACCCATGTCCTTTTCACCAGGCCTAATGATTTCTTGTAGATAGAGCCAACCATCTGGAAAATTCAGACTCACCACAAATCCTTTACCCTTTGGGGATATAGGAACCAGTGATCACTAAATGCAGATATTGAGTAGGATGCTTTTTGGAAGATAAATGAGCTTGGTTTTCTAAAAGGATGGGGCCACTAAGACAGATAGGTAGAAGCTACATAAAGAAAGATGTGAGCTCAACATAAAGAAGAATTTTAATTTCTCTAAGATGTGGTCTTAGATACATCTTCCCTTGGGTGCTCCTTTGACTCATGTCGCACTAATTCATCAAACTGCAATCACGGGAGCGTACTGTGTCTCTCACTACAATGAGTCTGTCCTCCTTGAGGGAGAAACATGACTGACTCTCCTCCGTATCCCAGGATCTAGCACAGAGGCGGGTGTATAAGGTATAAAATAAAATATTTGGTGAATGAAGGAATGAGTCAGAGCAGGGGGACGGGAGTACATTGAGGCTGGAAGACCACCTGCCAGAGGCCCTCCAACTTTGGTGATGGTATCTGAGGGAGAGCTTTCCTACTAGTGAGCTGAGTTTCAAGTGTGCTGAGATATTAATCTCTGAGCTTGAGGGGCAGCCAGCAAAACATTAGTGCCACAGTGCTCCCCGGGCACAATGCCTTTGGCTGTGAGAAGCTGTCTGCTCCAGTGCACCATGGTGTGAGAAGGACACACTGATCCCAGGTCCCTCTGGGTCGGAGAAGCTAGGGCCCATACACTCATGATTTCCAACTCTTTTCACATCATGACATTGTGCAGGCACACTGTTCTGGAAACACTGCTGCTGGCCATCTAGATGCTGGAGAAGCCTGTAATTCGACACGCAGTGGAATCATTGAGTTAGGAAGAGGTTTTAAATCTGCTGTAAAATGTCTAGGGACACAGTGTGGACAGAAGGAGCACATGGAACTGCTTTATTCTATGGTAATCCATGTGGCAGACTGCATTGTGTGCCCACTGATTCTTCCCTCTTGCCAGGATCCCCCCAGCCCTTTCCCTGGGGTCGGGGGTAGGGAAGAGTACATTTCCCTCTTCCATTGATGGGCTTGCCCAAGCGACAGGCTTTGGCTAGTGTCATGTATGTGGACAGGATGCAAGCAGAGGCTTGTGAAGTTTGGCTTGGCTTCTTGCATTTTCTAGGAGAAAAGCAAGCCCCGGGTGGCAGCTGGCCCCAGAATAAGAGACATGTGGAGCAGACCTGAACTTAACTGCAGCCCAAGGCAGTGCCCTAGCCGCTGCAGCTGACCTGTAGACCTGCAAGTGAAGAAAATATTTGTTATTGTAGGCACCTGAATTTTTGGCATTTAAAAAATGTGGTATTGTGCCAGCACTAGCTAATATACTCCAGAAGAAAGAATTAGGACCAATAAATGGAAGCTGTCGAGAGGCAGACAAAGTGAGTCATATTGAACATACTCTCCAAATTCTTCTCTTGTCCACGTAGGGATCATTTATGTCATCTATAAAGGCACTGAGGGAGCCCTTAATTTTACTGAGCACAGTGGTTGATTTGGACTTGGAAGTTTGGGAACTAGAGCTGTAGATTGGGAAGATTGCTCTACACAGAATGTGCAGTTGCATGAACAACTAGAAGGGGAGAGAGGGGAGAGGAAAAGAAGTAAAACAAGGAAAGGCAGAAAAGAATGAGTGAGACAGTGGAAGGTGATTGCTATGGACTGAATCTTGTACCTCCAAAATCCACATGTTGAAGCCCTCACCCCCAATGTAGATAGTATTTGTATTTACAGCATTTGTATATAGTGCCTTAGGGAGATAATTAAGGCTAAATGAGGTCGTAATAGTAGGGTCCTGATCAGATAGAATTGGTGGACTTAGGAGAAGAGGAAGAGAGAGAAAGATTTCTCCCTGTCTTCCCCGAGCACACGCACAGAGGCAAGACCATGAAAGGGCATCATGGTAAGAAGGCGGCCATCAGCAAGCCAGGAAGAGAACTTTCACCAGCAACCTCTCTGCCAGCACCTTGATCTGGACTTCCCAGTGCTGTCACTGTTTAGCAACATGATCCCAGGTAATTCACTTAACTTTTCACAGCTTTGGTTTTCTCTCCTATAAAATGTGGATTGTTGGAGTTTCTGGTCATCATCTTGTAAGTGTCAATACATTATCACAGTGCTAGGAGTAAGGTGAACCAGAAGTTTGTGTTAGCTCCTTGGAGAAGCTCTGGCACCTCTAGGGGTTCAGAGCTTTAGTCTGGGGATGGCTGTAGTGGAAGCTTGTTCCCAGGGAGGGTGATAGAGAGGTGCTCAGTGGTGGCAGAAGTATTCAGGAAGCAGCTTGAGTCACTGCTATCAGAGAAAAGGAGGTAGTGCCCTTGGCAAGGCAGCGTTGTCCTCACGGAGTCTTTGTGGCAGCAGCCATGGCGTGGGACTGTGGCAGGCAGGCCTCCTGACACACAGCCATTGTCCCCTTGCTCCTTGTTCAAGAGGAGCCTGGTTTGACTTGGATGTTGGCAGCAGGTTAGAAAAACAGGGCTCGGTGCCCAGCCTAAGAAATGAGTCATGATTAATATAGCCAATCACACTAATTCCATTCTCCTTTGTGAATAATTGGTTAGGAGACAGTAGGTGGCACCTCTTGGCCAAATAAATGTTAGGAGAAGCTTTCTGGGGAGTTGGAGGGGCTTCTGGAAGGAGTTTTCCTCTTCTCTAAAGAGAGGAGTGAGAAAAATGCACTGGAGACTCCTCCTCAAGTGGCTTTGTGGACACAACCCTGGAGATTTAAGAGAAAGGAGCCCGAGCGGGAGATGAGGAACACGTGCAAACCTCCTGCAAGTGGAGAAGGCTGTTGGTAGGTTCACATGAGAGTCTCCATTTTTGTTAATTACTGAAAGAGTGTCCCAATTTTAAAAATCTATGTGATATGTCTAGAGAAACAGTGTAAATAGCTGATCCTATGTTTAGGTAATCAAGATGTTAATGAGAACAGTAACAATTTTGCATAATAAAAATTATATGCAATTTTGGGATAGTTTAGATTTCATCTATTCTGAAACCCATTGGAATTATTTTTCTTTGAGCACTGAAGTAGACACAAGCTGGTTGTTTCTCCAGGAGTTATTCTCTCCTTCCCACTGTGCCATGAATTTCTCAGCTAAGGAGTTTGGGTGTGACGGGTGCAGTTTTGCATAGTTGTTATGTGTGTGGGCTCCCAAGTCAGAGTGTGTAGGTGAGACTATCAGCTCCTCGACTTACCGTTGTGTAAACATAAGCACCTTGCTGGCCCTTCCTCAGCCATCTCTCTGTTATACGAGGGAAATCATGATAAAGCTTGGCTCATAGGATTGGTGTCAGGGTCAGGTCACTCCCTAGCACATGCTAAGTGTTCAAAAATTTATCCATTTTTACCGGCTTTCATTTCCATCTCTTGGAATGAGTGAGTGAGTCCTGATTGGCGTAAGCCATTTCACAAAATCCATACCCCTGGTTACTGTGATTGGCTCAAGAATGGGCATATAAGTAGATCAGAGGACTTTTCTTTGAACTATCAGGAAGTAGCCTCTTTTTCTGCCCGTGACCACAAAGCTTCAGGAACTGCTGGAAGACACCTTGCAACCCCAAGAGGAGAGGCTGCCTGAGAACGGAAGCTCTGCAAAGTACGAAGAGCTGGCACACAAAGAGAGAAAGTGTCTTGATCACATCATTTGAGCCCTGGATACAGACTAGCCTGAAACCCAAATCCATTTAGCTACATGAGCCGATCAATTTCCTCTTTTCCACAAACCAGTTCAGATGGGATTTAGTATTTCTTGTAGTAACGAATATTAATTGATAAACACTGTGCACTGCAGATGAAAGAGACAAATGTGACATGGATTCTGATCTGACCTCAGAGAATTTAGTCTAACGATGTGACTAATGTGATGATTTACTGTCTGCTGCTGTTTAAACTTTTAGCCAGTTAACATGCAGCCAGTTTGACTTTGAATCATGTGATGTTGAAACAGCATGATATAAGGAATTAACAATGGTGGTGTTAAGCACATGGTAGTGTTAAGCTCCCTGGTCCTCTCCTGGTTGAGTAGGGCCATGGAGTTAGCACCAGCCAATGACTTGTGAGTGAAACAGTTGGAATTGCTTGGGGCTGAAGCATTAAATTGCAGGTTTGTGACCCTTCTGAGCTCATTTTCCCTTTGCACCGCTAGTGGCAAGGTTCCAGATGGTGGCTGCTCCATTAGCGCAGGTCCCTGAAGCATTATGGTAAGCATCGATCCACTAACTCTCCAGAGACATGTGGCAGGAGTGAAAAATAAACGCTTGTGCTTCTGAGCTGCTGAAATTTTGGGGTTGTTACTACGGTACTACCTAGTCTCTAGAGTGAGACAATGAAGTCTTAGGAAAGTCTTTCCCACTTAAAATGTGCCTGTCCTATGCCTTTCTTTTCAAGGCATACCTGTTCAGTAATGAAATGATCTATCTTTAAAGAATTCCCTCTTCTTTTCAATTTGTTCATATGTTCAGTAATTGATGTATCTTCATGAGCCCATATTGCACCAGATAGAGCGTTGGGAGGAAGAAAGGAGGGTGGGGTTGGGTAGAATGAATTTTATTAGCCAGTAAATTATATCTCAGTCTCTTCTGATTCAGACAATCTCTTTTACTTTCAAGCAGTTCATTTTGGCAAATACTTAGTCATTCAACATCATTCTTTTTCCTTCCTAAGATGGCATTTGGCTGGGAAGAGGGACTTCTGTGCCTTTGTGGGAGGCCAGGGGTCTGTGGGTGACAGGTCACATTGCTGATCTCTGGATGTGTTTCCAGGTCACGTGCACTGATGATCTTGGGGCACGCCCGGTGAATTCGGGATTTGCTCTCTTTCTCTTTCTCTGTCTCTCTCACATGCTGCCTGCCCTGTGTTCTGCCCACACTCATGATCCCTGTGGCTGTGCCACCTTACTTCTTGACATGGACTTGTGAGGTTGGCTGGAGTTCTCAGTGTAGTCACCTTCCACCCCCTCATGCAGAAACTTCTGGGTCCTGTCTGAGCTGGGGGTAGGCTCAGGAGGGGCTGAGGAAATCTCAGGAGTCCCAATCTACACTGTTTCTCTGCCTAACTGGGTGAAATCACCAGTCTAATCTGTGTAGCTGCTCCATGTTGGGGGGTGACCAGGATACCAGAGATGTTCAGCAAAGCCTTCAAACTATCTAATCCTCTATTCTGAAATTCTGATGTTGGAAGCCATTGCGCATGTGTCTGGTTGGATGCTCTCCAACCTCCTTCTCCTTTCTGCTCTGGTTCAGAAAGGCTACCAATTTCCCTATCAGGTGGGACTTTCTCCATGTCACATCCTAAGTATTGTATGCGCCTTGTCTAGAAAAAAATCAACATTCAAGTCATCCAGGTCTGGTTCTTGGTATGTTCATTGGAGCTTAAAAATATCTACTATATATCTTTGAGGAACTATGACTTTCAAGATATTGAATTAAAGATTCTATTTCAGTATTCAAAAGATGAATAGCAATGTGCTTTCTTTCTCTTTGTATTTCTGCTCTAAGAGTCATAGTCATACACATCCCTTTACTTTCTTGCCAAGCAAGATGAACGCCTTTGGTTGATGAGTGAGGATAAGGTCATATATGTGGAAATGCACAGATACAGGTGCATTGACGTTAAAACTACCTCTGCCATCGTTGTAACATCTTTGAGAAGAAGGGCTGGATTTCACTTCCCTGTGGTGCTTAGGACATCATAGGTATATACATGGGGTGACCAATTTGCCCCAGTTAGCCTGGGACTTTATTAGTTTTAACGCTAATGTCTCATGTCCAGGGAGCCCCTCCCAGCAGGACAATGGGCACACCAGGACAGTTGGCTACTTCTTTGTACACAATCCATATGTATTGCTGAGGGAGATGGCTGATTTGCTTGGTAGGAAATGATCATCTCCGTAGTAAATGGTAACATGTTTGAATTCCCACACATGTTTCAGCTGTAACTTCTGAATTGCATAACAGTGGTTTTGCTCAGCCGACACATAATTGACTCATAAGCCTTCACTTCAACTAACACATGATTATCTCTCACAAGAAAAGAATAAACAGAACCCAGACTCATGCATTTGCTAATTGTTTTTTCTGGCTCTCTGGTCTTTGACCATAACAACTGCCGGACTTCAAAGGACTAGAGAAGTGGTTGGCTGTGGTACAAAAATAGAAGAAAGAAGGGGATACTCTTTAAATCTATTAAAGTCTTGTATTGATGGTTTCAAACTGTGAGTCACTGCATCTTGTGAGAAACACCAGGACAAAGGAGGAAAGAGATTCTTATGAATAATTTGCGATAGAATCCTTGCCATGGATTTCTGCTTGGCTGAAAATGGTGGAAGGCAAGGGAGGGGACGCAGGACCCAAGAGGAGGTCCAGTCCAGAGTGTGCCACTCACCAGCTGTCATGGCATGACTAAAGTTTCTCATCTGCTAAAGGGTAAATAAACAGATGATCTTTAGACTAGTGCTAATATGTGAGGATTTATCATGGTCAAATATTATAATTCCTCAGAATGACCACAAGCCCGTTTATGAAATTTCCCCATTATGTTCCTTCTCTAATCTTCCGCCAAGCCCAGGCCTGTTTTGGTCTTCCTCAGTCCTATTCCATTGCCTCCACCGGGGACGCCCCCATCCCATGCTGGGTCCTGGCTTTCACTCTCTCCTAGCTTTGGCAAAGCTCTGCCAGGCTCCTGTCGCCTAATTCCTCTCCAAGTTGTCACCTTTCACTTCCCTGAGAAGACTTAACGACAGTTTAGTACCTTTTAAGACTCTAAGCAACCAATTAGCTGGTAATAAATGCCCCTTTTCCTTGGTTATCCTTTTTATACCCCTTCCCCTTAGGGACCTCTCAGGAATGGGTGGAAGGCAGGATTTGAGCCTTACTGGATACTGGTTTATGGATCCCAGCCTGATAGCATATTAACCAAATGTCTCTGACTCATAGCAACTCTCTCTTCTTTTCTTAAGTTAATTTTTTATTTTGGTAGAAAATGTATATTATAAACTTTGCCATTCAAACCATTTGAAGGTTTGCAATTCATTGGCGTTAATTACATTCACAATGTTGTTCAACTATTCCCACTATCTATTTCCAAAACCTTTTCATGAATCCAAACAGAAACTCTATGACCCTGATAATCTCTAGCTCACTTTCTGTTTCTGTCGGTTCCATAGCAGCTCCATTGCAGTTATACTGTGGAGCATGCTATGGATGTTTATGATGTCCATATGGTTTAATGATTTTATAAATTTTGTTATAAGTAAAGCACTCAGATAAGTTCATTATGAGTATCAAGAATCTATAATATTATACTTAAATTCTGTTCAGAATTATGTTAGGTGATGTGGGTGACGTGGACATACAAGATTTGGTCTTCGCCAAGGTTGGGACACCTATTGCCTCTTGCTTCCTTTTTTTCATAAAAGTATTGAGGTACTTTTGCAGCTGAAAGCCTCAGAATCTTTCTTAACACCATTCTCAATGTCAGCACTTGTCACATTTTAATGGGCACATTAGTTACCTAAACATTATGTAAAAATAAAGATTCCAAGTAAGTAGAGCTGGAGTTGGGTCTTGGTTTTTGCATTTCTAATAAGCTTCCAGGTGATGCCAATACTGCTGACCCACGGATCACACTTTGAATTGCAAGCCCCTCCAATCAATAAATTTTGGTGTTCAAAATAAAACAAATTCCCCTTCATGGACCTATACCTTCAAGATGTCTGTAGTCCAGTTATAGAGACCAGTCTGACTGTTATGAAATAGAAGCAAAAAATATAGGAGACAGTATTTCACTGAATTCCACAGTGCATAAAAACCACCATAGGCTCTGGAAAAGTTGAGAGGAAAAGTGGGTGAGACAAGACCTATCTGCCCATGTTTTGTCTTGTCCATCATATATTTTTTTTAAGATTATTCAGGGAAGAGATCTCTTTCTCTTTCTATAGTTTCAGTTAACAAGAATGAAATAAATTGGAATACTAAGCCAAATTTCCCCCTATGTTTGACTTTTATTAGAAAGAGGCAAATACCAAGAAAATAAGTTGATGTGTTAATTGTTTACACTTATGTAGCTTTTTTAACTTAATGCAAGTGTATGCCTCACAGGCATAACTGAATTTAATCCAGCACATAGCACAGAATAGATGCTTCATGAATGTGTTGACATGATGGTCCTCACAACAATTCTATCAGGTAAGTAAACATGCCAGGATCAGTGTTGACATTAACATTAATGTCAGCAACCTTCCAGCTTGAAAAGTGACACGTTGAACCAAGTTCACACAGCGAGGTAGTAGGAGGGCTGGGGTGTGAGCCGAGAGGGCCTGATGTTAGGACAGTGCCAAGTGGCACTAACTCGGTGCATTAGAGGACTTAACTCCACCCCTCATTTTTCTTGTGACGTGGAACAGGAGTAGGCTGTAGTCTTATACCTTGTGGGGTTGCCGTGAAGCTCAAATGAGATAATGTATGTAAAGTCACATCATAAACCTTGAAGATATTCAAGTTTGTTACTGTTGTTGTTAGTAGATTGTAAGATTTTTAGTTTTTTCCATCAGTAAATCGTTATGACCCATCAACTGTTTTCAATTAACTTGAGTATAGATTAACTTTCTTGGGAATAAGTAATTCTCCTGCAATTAAATTTAAACACTGCAGTATGTAACTATTTACTCCTTTTTTTGGGGGGGGGTTAGAAAACATTTATTCAAGATGCTCGTGTGTCTCAACTTCCAAACCTTTAGCCTTCTCTCTCCTCTCAACCTTTTTTAAAAATGAAATTCTATCTGGTTTTAATAGACTGTTGCCATCATGATCGATAAATATTTCTTGCAGAACACTGTGCTGATTCTGAGAATTGGGAAAGAAATTGCCCAGATAGTTCTCTGATATACTTAGAAAGGATGTGCATATATATGTTAAATATGTATTCAATAATTGTATAACGTAACATGTGCTAAATTTCCAAATGAGAGGTGTAAATAATAATTGGGAGCAGAGAGTCATCCCTAGGGTAGGAAATGATTAGAAAAAGCCTTGGGAGGAAATTTCAGATCCAGCCTTGAAGACAGAAGGACCACAGTAAGAAAAGAGGAAAATGGGATGATCGAAGGGCAGATGTCTGAAAGTAATGCCGCCAGGCTTCTTCCAGGAACAATGAATA
>CAUYRT010067711.1:0-11371 GCA_963574885.1 Lepilemur ruficaudatus | reverse complement strand
CCCCGCTGCCTGGCGCTGGCACGTGCTGGGCTCGTCTCGGGCGTGTCCTGCCCGGTCCTGGCGTCAGCCGCGTCTCCAGGGAGCCCTGGTTCCTGGTCAGGAGGGTGAGACACGCGGGCTGTGCTCCTGGGGGCCGTTGCTACGAGGCCCCCGGAGCTGACGGAGCAGAGAGGCGCGTGTGGCTACTGACCTGCGCACGTTCACAGGGCCACCCCCTCTTCTGACACCAGCTGCCAGCACGGCGGGCCCTGAGAACACACGCCCTTAGGTTTGTTCACTCTCTGGAAGGATTCACTCAGCGGTCACCATCGTGGTCATGGCTGTCACAGTGAAAGGACACAAGTTAAAACCAGCCAAGCGAGAGAAGTGTGGGACAGAGTGCGGGAGGACACTCCCCGGCTGTCGCTTCGGCTGTCCCGGCGGGGCTGGTGTGCCTCGTCCGTCACCCTGCCCTGTGCCCTGTGAGGCTTCCTGGCTTGTTGGCTGCCCAGCCCCATTCCAGACACTCCGGTCCCCTGTGGCCCTCCAGTTGCTGGGTCGCCGGGCCCTCGGCTGTTGCTCCCATGTGGTGGCCCCTGGGAGCCTCCACAGGGCAGGGCTCCCCACGGTGCAGAGACCTGGCCATTGGAGACAGCGCACACCAAGGAGTGACTTTCTAGCACTCTAGCACATTCTAGCATGAATAGCACAGCCGACTGGTGCTTCTGTCTCCCCACCCCCAGGAATGTCCTGGATTCAGAGTTGGAAGGTACCTGGTGTGGGGACATTCTGTGGCCCTGGTTCTTAAGTCACCAAGGCTCTGATCACCCCACAGCCATTGCAAATCTGGCTGTGGTGCAGCCTGGCTGTGTTTTCCTTGCAGGGTGGTTGCAGGAGCCTGGGACACTGAGCCAGCCTAGCGGGTCCTCACCGTGTCCTCCAAGTGCCACCTGAGGTGGCTGCTCCAGCCACCTGTCTGGGCAGGCACCGCAGCACAGACAGCTGGGACCTGGCATGGAGGCTCCGCCAGGGAGTCCATGAGGACCCTGAGCCCAGAGCCAGCGTGTCCCTGCCGTTGATAAAAGGCCAGGTTCTCTAGGAAACAGGCCCTGTTGGGGCTCCAGAGCTGCACCGGCTGTGCCATGTTCCTCTTTCCAGTGAATGGGGTCAGGACAGCCTGTGGCTTTCCTGTGGGTGCAGGGACGTGGCCCCAGTGGCTTTGGGTGTACCCCAGGGCTGCTGCTTCGACACTCAGAGCATCCCAGGCTGGAGTCGAGGGCCTCCCTCCAGCCACCACCCTCCCAGACGACAGCTGGACAGACAGTGTGTTGGAGGTCGCAGTGCCCCTGTGGATGGACCGTGAGGCCTGCTCATGGGCTCTTTCCAGACTTCTTTGCCTTTGTTTGGGGTTCCCCATGCCCAACAGGTGTCTGGGTATACCAGGTGGTGGGGTGGACAGTTCCCCAGAGTCCACAGTGGACGTTGCCTGGGCCTACCTGTGGTGTCCCATTGCCGTCGGGACCTTGCAGTGCCCGGCCTCGTGGGGTGGAGGGGCTTCTCCGCGGCTCGTACGCGATGGCACCAGGTCGTCCAGGTTGCTGGTGTCTACAGCCACTGCCTGATGCTGCTCGGGCTGGGGTCCTCCAAGCAAGTCTGTGCAGCTTCCTTCCTTCAGCCCAGGGCGCGTGGCCCCAGGCTGTGTCCCTGTGAACCGCACGGCAGGGCGGCAAGCAGGTCCCCGTCCCAATGCCCCCCTGCTCTTGGGCTTGTACGCCGCTGGTTGGCCCCACTGGTGGCCCCACTGAGGCTGCCCTTAGGAGTCACGAGGGCAGTTTCAAGCAGGGTGCAGCCTGGGCCTACCCCTGCCCTATGGATGAGCTGGAGCAGGATCGAGGGCTGGGCCTGCTGGGTTATGAGCTTGGGGGGCCTGGGGCGTTGGGATTGGGGTCCCCGCTCAAGTGTAGGTAGCCATTTGTCCCTGCCTGGGGCCCAGCCCCGAAGTTCCTGCTTTGCACCGTCATGCAGCTGAGCAGGACAACATCTCGCCATCCTTGGGGAGCCAAGCAGTGGGTCCCAGGAGCAGGACCTTGGGCTTCCTGGGGTCCTCACCCTGTGGCTTTCTCCAACCCCCAGGACCCCGTTGTGGCTCTGCCCCAAGGGTCTCTTGTACTCGATATGGCGGGGTGCCCAGTTGTGATCTTACAGGCCGTAAGGGCGGGGCCCATCTGTTTGGGGTCTGGCATAGCTCGCGGGGTGGAAGTCTTGACCTTGTGACCCCTCAGTCACGAGTGGTCACCCCTGAGAGCATGTGCGGACCTGGGGGTGTATTGTCCCCGTGGGATGGCGGTGAGGTCACGACTGCTGCTGGGAGGGAGAGGTGGGGGCTGGGAGGGGCTGAGACCTGGATTCAGTCGCTCTGCTGTGGTTCCCACCTCAGGACCTCAGGAGTCACGTCATGGAGGGCTGACCCTCGGGTCACCTGGTCCACGACAGTGACGGGAAACCTGTCGGAAGGTGTGCCCCACCTGGGGGTGTTGCTCGCTGAGCCCTGCATGTGTCGTGAGGCTCAGGCGGGGGATGGTGCCTGCTGCCCATCACCTCCCACCTGTGGGGGGCTCAAGCCTGACCTGTGGGCACTGAGGGGACTCTGGCTTGGGGCATTGGGAGGCATCAGTCTGGCCACGTCTGCAGTGTAGCTCTTTGTCAATGGGCCGGAGGTCCGAGGTCTGAGGGTCCCCGCTGGGAGGGCTGCCAGGCCGACTGAGGTGCAGCACCAGCATGCGGCCCTGCAGGAGGAGGGATCCCCATGGTGACCACTTCCAAGGGGGGCATCTGGAGCTGCTGGAGGTGGACACCGAGGCAGCCAGCAAGGGGAGGGTCGCAGAGCTGCGGTGTCCCGGCCAAGGCTGGCCCAGGAGAGATGGCCACAGAGAGGGTGTCACCAGGACACAGCTGTGGCAGATGGGAGGGACACAAGGGAGTGGAAAGGAATCGAGACTGGTGGTCCTCTTCCAGATTAGCCCAGGAGCGAGGGTGACAGGAAAGTGAAGCTCAGGCACTATTTTGAGTAGACATGAAATGTCGTTCATTCATATTTTAAAACAGTCATGAATAAAACATCCGGTCTCCTGATCTGGAGGCTAAATTTAGGTGTGGCCCAAGGACTGAGCCGGCCTTCTGCCCTCCCCACCCTCTGCGTCTAGCCACACGTGGTGCCTCCACGCGGCGACTTCATTAATGGTGGGCAGCTCTGCGGGAGGACAGCCCGGCGGCGTGGCGCCCCAGGGGCTCTTCTCTTCCAGCCAGGGGCCCAAGCCTTGTGTGCCTTTTGACCATTTGGCCAGGCTGGCGGGCTGCCTTGGCCATGCTGACTGCAGGGAGGCTGCGCAGGCTCCCAGAAATCACGGATCACGTAGCGAGCGAGAGGGTGCAGGCAATGTGATGGGAGCCGGCTGGGGTTGAGGTCAGAGAGAGGTGCCCGCCTCGTGCTGAGCCGGCGTGGCATTCTGCCCAGTGCGCTGAATTGAGGCCCAGTGTGGTGGTTTGGAGGATCACAGGAAGAGGTAAACTAAGGAACCTGTCACAATGCGACCTCCTGGCCACGTGGCAGGTGGCAGCCCACCCTGACAAGACAGGCCCTCACACGTGGCTGGCATCCTCCACGGGTGTAGGAGGACCTGCGTGGGGCCCACGTCTGCCCTATGGTCGGTTGTCACTGTGGCGGGGGCAGCACCCCACTCTGGAGTAGCCGCACTTTTCATTTCCTTTGTTTGGAGCGAGGTTGGAGGACAGCTTGGCAGGTGCCGGGGTCAGTGGTCTGTGCGGTCAGAGTGGGAGCGTGTTAGATGGGCCTGCTCTGCACCCGGGCTGGGCGGGTGCTGTGTGTCCTAAAACGCCCGTTGTCCTGTGTCACACCGGAGCCTGGAGGACCCACAGCAAACCCCTTGATGTCCAGCTCTGAATCCGTGGTCAGGTGACTGTTGGGCTCCTGCAGCCAGAGCATAGCAGGGACTTGTGGTGCTGTGCTGGTCTGGTCCCCTGGGCCACCGCAGTGCCTGCTTGGGGAAGGGAGGGCCAGGCCTGCCATGGGAGGGTTCCCGGGGAGGCCAGGAGTGGAGCTGACGCGGCTTCTCTGTCCACAGCAGGGCAGACAGCAAGCCCAGGCCCGCCGAGCTCAGCAGGATGAGTGCAGCCCAGAGACGCCAGCTCCTGTGAGTACCAGCCCTGCCCCGCCCCGCCCCGGGCTGCTTCCTTGTTTTTTAATTCTGACTCCAGGTGTGACACATTTAGAAGTCCATGGTGTCCTGTGGTCAGGCCCTTGGGGGAGGCCAGCTGCCCCTCGGGGTGCTCCCGGGGGAGCTGCAACACCGCCCTCTCGCCCTGCTGCCCGTGGTTGGTCGAACTCTGGGTGACGTGGACGACCGACATGCACGTCGGTTCTGTGGCCGAGCCCCTTGGCTGGCCGCACCTCAGCGCCCCCGTCCTGTGGAAACTGATAGAAAAGTCACAGACCACACCCTCTGCCTCCGCAGAGCTGGCTCCAGGTCCCAGCGCACCTGCTCTGGGGAAGGCCGAGGGGCCGACTTCACGTGCGGACGGCATCGTTCTGGTGGCTGCTAGGGGGGTTTTCTTTGTTTCTGGAGTTCGCTGAGGCGTTTCTTAGGATGGGACATTCCTTGTCAATTCTCACTGAGGCCCGCTGGGCCCTTTCGATGGATGAATTAGTCTTTTTAGTGGTGACTGTTATTTCTGGAAACGTGCTTGGATTGCGGCCGCAGGTGTTTCTCCTGCGCCGTCCCTGTGGCTCTCTTGGAGGCACCAGCTGTGCGTTTATTGGATCCTTTGCTCTGTCTTCTATACCACTTTTACTCTAGTCACTTTTTAGCCCTGAAATTTTATTGTCTTTTTATGGTTTTTATTTTTTTAGAGACGAGGCCTCACTGTGTTGCCCAGGCTGGGGAGCAGGGGCTCCAGCGGTCCTCCCGTCTCAGCCTCCCGAGCAACTTGGTCTTTTCACAGCCTTGGAGCTCCCGGGGGCTGGCGGCCCGCAGCCGGCGTCCACTCCCTGAGAGCACGTGGGCCTGTCCCTGTCCTCGCAGGTGATGGGCCTCTTCCTATGGGCCTCCGTTTTAGGGGATCCAGGTTGACGCCTGGGGGCCTGGCACAGGACCACAGCACCCCTCCCCCACAGCCTTGGCAGCATCCTCCCTTGTGCACTGCGCATGTGTGTGCTTTCCACACGGCACCGGCTTCCAGGCATCATTGTCGGGCGCCTGTCTTTCCCCAGCCTGCACAAGCCGCAGGGTCAGGATGGGCTCGTCGGTGGTGTCACTGCCGTGACTGAGGCATTACCCTGCTGACTGTGTGAGCAGAGCCCCAGCTGTCAGGCGGAGCCGGGCGTCAGCGGCAGGAGGAGGTCTCAGTTGGTGACCAGCAGAGCCCTGGCAGCCTGTGCGTGGGGACAGGGCCTGGCTGGCTGCGGTTCCTGGCCCCAGCGCAGTGTTCTTGCCGCTGAGCCTTGGGCCCCACTGCCCTCTGCGGACTGGAGTACGAGCACCCAGCTCAGTCTCCCAGCTGGGTGTGTGGTGCCTCTTTTGGAGCCAGGAAAACCAGGGCCCAGTGTGGCTGGACTTGCCCTGGGTCACGCACACGGGGCACACGGCCCAGCCTCCCAGCGAGTCCAGCATGAGCCTATCCAGGAGTTGCCCCCTGAGGCTTACACTGGGTCACACCTTTGTCATCCACAGGGCAGCTTGCTGGGCGCATGTGGCCGTGCTGGCTGCAGGGCTGGCAGAGCACAAGCTGGCCCCAAGCTTCCAGAAGGCGGCCTGACCCTGCTGGGTTTAGAACAGGGGCTGGGGCCGGGGCTGGCAGCGCTGGGCTGTCTGCTGCCTGTGCTGACGGGCCTTGGTGGCCTCCCTCCTCGCCCTGCACATCTGTCGTGGTCATGCTGTGCAGGGAGGCGCCTCCTACGCAAGGCTGTGTCTGCAGGGCCAGGGATCCACTGCCCCGTCCTCAGCCTCCTGCCTTAGCAGCAGCCCTGGGCAAGACCCCCATGGCAAGCCCCCCGGTGGGCGCGGGGCCTGCCTGTGGCCAAGAGGAGGAAGCAGGCAGGCACTCCCTTCCTGCTGGAAGGTTCTGAGGCCCTGGCATGCAGTCCTGTGGTGACACCAGGCCTCTGCTTTCTACTCCGGTGTCTCAGCTGTCCCACAGTGCCCGGGTGTGGGGTGGCCGAGCCATGTCGGGTCCTGGGGTGCTGAATATGTGTCCCTGGCTCCCCACCCAGGGGCTGTGGGGGTTTCTATGCTGCCACCTGCTGACCTCGGGTCTCTATCTTTCAGTGAGGAAGAAAGGACCCGCTTCCGGGAGCTGCTGGCCAGTCCGGCCTACAGAGCCAGCCCCCTGCTGGCCATTGGGCAGCGGCTGGCACACCAGATACAGCTGGAAGGCGGCAGCGAGCTGTAAACAGACAGGACAGGCCGTGACTCCTCAGGACACACCTGCGGGCAGAAGTGCTCGGGGGCAGTCGGCCCCTCAAGAACCGTGGCCCTGGCCTGGCGGTTGCCCCCCAGGTCTTTGTGGTGTGGTGGGAGAGCGTAGAGATGGGTGAGGACCAATAAAGCGCCCACGAACTGTCCTCTGTGCTCAGGCTGGGTTGGGCTGGGGGCACAAGCCCTGTGCAGAGCGACGCGCTGGGTTTGGGGGCTGCACTTGCACGACACCTGGGCTGGTCCAGGCCTTACCGCCGTCCCTGAGTAAACGCCGGCACCTTCTGAGACCGCGACGCAGCTTCCTGGTGTTGTTTGGGGAAGGGATCTGTCACGGTGTAGGTGACGTGGCCTCTTCTGCATCTGCCATCATTTGCCTTCAGCAAGAGTTTCCGCTGCGGCCTGGCCCTGGCGGGACCCACCTTCCTGACAGGAGCACTCAGGCCTGCAGGGACTGCCTGGGCCCTCCCATCTCGGAGCTACCCTCCTGCCCCCCATGCTCCCCTGGGTCCCCAGTACAGATGGATCTTGCCACGGCCCGCCTGGTGGCTGACCCGATCGTCCACATCCCCTTCACCGGGCCTCACCCCTGCGTGTGTTGTTCCCTGCTGTGAGCCGGGCCCTCGCAATGCCCCCCCCCCGTGTCCTGGGGCCTGCAGAGCGGGGGTCCTCCCGCGGGCCCCGCCAAGGAGCCCCAGCTGGCCCACAGACAGATTCATGTTTGTCAGAAGCCACTGGGATCTGGGGTTGGTGGTTGGACTGCAGACACATCACCTGATAAACTCTCGTTTTCAGGATGTGGAAGGTGAGGGGCTGGTGCATGCCCAGGCCCCTGAGGCCCAGCTGGGACCCCAGCTCTTTCCCCAGGCACCTCCCAGAGCCACGTGGCTCACGGGTCCCTGTGCGCCTGTGCTTATGCGCTCAGGTGCCTCTGGCTCCTGTCCAGAATCAGGCCCTTGGAAGGCCGGCCGTGGGGACTGCAGAGCTGCGGGGTTGGCTGGGCCCTGGCAGAGGAGACAGTTGAGCAGAGACCTAAAAGACGAGAGGTGGAGGCAGCAGGTGTCCCATCCACAGAGGTGGACAGACTCAGGAAAGCTTGAGAACCTTGGGCGTGGGGGTGTCACCCCGCATTCTGCGCAAGAGCAAAGTACCACGAAGCCCAGCAAGAGCAGGAATGGCGCGTTCCAGGGCAGTCGGGCACCACTCAGGTTAAACTCGGGTATCAGCGGAGCGCTGCTCCGTGCCAGCCACCGTGCATAGAATCAGCCCATTTTGCCCAAAACCAAATTGCATGCGTTGGCAGATCCCCTGAAACCATCGCTCTCCGGGTGGCTGCTTGCGGGAACTTTCCTGCCTTAGTGTGTGTGCATTTCCTAATCTTTGTAGAATGCACACGAATTCTTTGGTAATAATTTTAAGTAAAGAAGTACTCCAGCTCAGTGGTTTTCACGCTTTTTAAACCCTGGCCCTGTGTTCGTTGTTGTTTTTATTTAAAGGGTAAACAGAGCAGATAAAAGCTTCCTGGGGCCTGCAGGGCCCTGGAGGAGCTGCGGCCTGGGACGGTGCCCTCCCGCGACTGACCGGCAGGTCCTGGTTGCCGGCACGGGGGCAGGGGGCAGGAGGCACCGAAGAAAGGGCGAGGGAGGCAGCGACCGGAGCCCTGAGTGGTGGGGCCCCGTGGGTCTCACAGGAAGAGCAGTGTCTGCGGGGGGTGGGAGGCGTGCAGCAAATGCCTGCCCGGAGGGGGGCTCTTGGCGGGGCGGCCGCAGGCCCTGGGGCCTCCCTCAGCCCCTGCCCCCCCGCCCCCGTCCCTTCCTGTGTTCCGGGTGTAGTTGGTACGGCGGCCCCAAGGAGACTGCGGGAATGTCCCTCCCCAGCATGGCCACACTTCGCAGGCCACACGGCAGCAGCTGCCTGGGCCCACCCTTCCCTAAGAAAGCACCTGTGCCCCCTGCCTGCCCGGTGGCCAGCCCGTTGCCATGGGAGCAGTCCCGTGAGCCTGGGAGCTGCGCGTGCCTGTCCCCAGCTGCCATCCCCACACTCTGGCAGCCGGGACTGTTTCCCGCGGGTCTGGGCCGGGCTCACTTGCCTTGGAGGGCTTGCTTGCTGGGTGAGTAGCTTCCCAGGGCTGGAGCAGCAAGTCACCACCAACTGGGTGGCTTAGAACAACCAGCTTACTTACTGCACTCCAGGAGGCTGGAGTCTGACCAGGTGTTGCAGGGCCGCGCCCCCGAAGGCCACAGGGGAGGGTCCTTTGCTGCTTCTGGCACTGGCAGCCGCAATCCTTGGTGTCCTTGGCTTGTGGCCGCATTGCGCTTGTCTGTGCCTCTGGCGCCGTGTGGCCTCTGAGGAGGGCACTACTCGTGTTGGGTCAGGCCTCCTGCTCCGGTGTGACCCCGTCTTACGTGATCACTTGAAGGCTCTGTTTCCAGGCACTGAGGTTCTGAGTCTCTGGAGATGTTGTCCTGGGTGGTGATCTGGGCACCAGGACTCTGAGAGTCTCCCCTCCCCTCCCCTCCCCTCCGTCAGCCAGGGCCCCACGCTGCGCACCCACCACACCCCGTGGACGCTGCCGACCAAGGTCACGCTAGGAACAGTGAGCTGTGTGAACGGAGGGAGGTCAGCGGCGGGGGTGTGGCGGGGAACGCAGCACGGACGCAGCTTCCAGGCTGGTGAGTCAGGCCCAGGCAGCTGCACCTGTTGGGGTTCTGTGCCGCTTGAAAGCCAAGTCTTGTAGAAACACCAGGCGTCTTGCTTCTGGAATGTTCCCTGAACAGTGATAATGCGGCTGACGGTAGCCTTAGTTGTCGCCCCGAAACGTTGGCAGGTGCTGCTGCCACCCAGGCCTGGCCTGCACGTGGCCCCCCAGCCTCCCGCGTTCCCGTTCGCCAGAGACCAGCTTTCCTGGGCGCTGCATCAGACATGGGGAGCGCGGGCGGCGGTGAAGATAGCGGGGTGCTGGCCTCCCGCCTCCCACCTGCGTGAAGTCGTGTTTCCTGGGGCCATGTGAAGAGCCGCCTTCTTTTAAAGGCAGAGACCCAGTTAAACTGTTTTTTCTCCAAAGATGTTAAAGTAATGAAGGTCAAAATGGAAATTACACACCTGCTTCTGAAGTCGGGTTGGTTTGTCTTCCGGAAGGTTGAGGAATCTTAATTTCAGGGTGTTGGGAGGCCACTCAGAGAAAGCCAGCAATCACCTGTGTTTCCAGATATTTCCTCCAGTGCCGCAGACACAGGTGTCTGGGATGTGGGAGTCTGCGCAGCCTGGCGGCCTGGAGCCCTGTCCCTCCCAGCACTCTTGCCTTGCCGCCCAAGAGGAAAGGCCAAGAGCCCCTCGAGGAGGAGCCCCGCGCGGGCCGACCCCTCCAGGTAGGAGACTGGCCTGGTGGGGAGAGCCGGGCCTGGGCGCCGAGCTGCCTCCAAGCGCTCGCTGGACCTCCAGCTCCTATCAGGTGTGTGCGCGGCCGGCTGAGGGTCACACGGTGCCCTGGAGGGACGGCTCCCCAGGTGTCAGGGGGCAAGAGAGGGGACGGCCCCTCGGCAGGGTCGGAAACAGGACCGTCCCTTCTCCGTGTCAGTCGTCTGGTCTTCCCAGTCCAGGGATGGGATTCACACGCACACACGCACCACGCAAACACACACACCACGCACACTCACATAAACTCACATCACACTCAGACTCCCACCACACGCACAACCGTGCACACTTTCACACACGCCACGCACACCTCTCACACACACTGTTAACACCACACACACAACCACACACTCACGCAAACACAGACATGTGCCCCACACACACCCCGGCCATCTTTCCTCCAGGAGGAGAAGATGCCCTGCCAGAACCGCAGCCTCCCCCTGCCCCACCCCACCTGGTGGCGGGACACGCGGTCATGGGCACAGGTGTCCCTTCGGGTGGAGCCCACCTCCCTACCCGCCATCTCCCCGGGGGAGCAGGGAGCAGCCTCCTGCTTTTGGCCTCTGGACTTCTTGGCACAGAGGTAATTATTTTCACGGCAGCTTCTCTGCCTCTCCTGGGTCGGGCGGGGAGTCTAATTACATGATGATGTGTAACTGGAGACGGGCGCGGGTCGGGCCTTGCCCAGCTCCCAGGGGAGTGAGCGCGGCAGCCTTTTGTCTTCTCGCACCTCCCTGGGGCCTCGGGGGCTCCTGCACGTGCCCCGGGGTTTGGCTGGACCTGGCCTGGCCCCCAGCCAACCTGCCCCACCCTCCCCTGTCCCGGTGCCCGGAAGCCAGGCCCTGCAGGGCACCGCGGGCTCCATTCACTCACCCGACAGCCAGATCCCAGCCTGCCCGCGCCACAGCTGCAGAGGGGAGACCCCTCCCCACACGCAGCGCAGTCTGGGCTGTCACGGGGGGACTCGTGTCCTAGAGGCACCTTTCCGGGCCTGGCCGCCCGAGCCCAGCGGGGGAGAAGCTTGCAGAATAGACATGATCCCTCCCACCCTCACCTGCCCGTCCTGCGGCCCTGCAAGTCTCGGGGCCTGTGGCAAACGGAGGCTCATCTACAGCAAGCCTGCCCTTTGTCGTGGAGGCCGGGACCAAATCCGGGAGCAGAGCACGCGGGGCCCGGGCCTGGTGGGGCCGGGAGCCAGGCACCTGCCCAGACAAGCCCCCTGCACGGCTGGACAAATGGGGACAGAGTCCCCAAAGTACATACTCGAGTGTGTGCGTGCGCGAGTGCACGTGTGTGCATGCTCGAGTGTGCGTGCGCGAGTGCACGTGTGTGCATGCTGGAGTGTGTGCGAGTGCACATGTGTGCATGCTCGAGTGTGTGTGCAAGTGCACGTGTGTGCATGCTCGAGTGCGTGTGCATGTGTGTCCATGCTGGAGTGTGTGCGTGTGCGAGTGCACATGTGTGCATGCTCGAGTGCGTGAGTGCAC
>CAUYRT010067709.1:0-17391 GCA_963574885.1 Lepilemur ruficaudatus | reverse complement strand
TCCTGCCTCAGCCTCCCGAGTAGCTGGGACTACAGGCATGCGCCACCATGCCCGGCTGATTTTTTCTATATATTTTTAGTTGGCCAATTAATTTCTTTCTATTTTTAGTAGAGACGGGGTCTCGCTCTTGCTCAGGCTGGTCTTGAACTCCTGAGCTCTAACGATCCACCCACCTCGGCCTCCCAGAGTGCTAGGATTACAGGTGTGAGCCACCGTGCCTGGCCCAGAGTTTTCATATTACATAAAATTCCAAGAAGACTGATCATGCACATACATTTTGGGGCTACATCTTTGCTTTGTTGCTTAGGAAATTCCTAGGAATAGAATTGCCAAGTCAAAGGATAGGTATACTTCTGGGGTTTTGTGGTGGGTGGTTGTTTAATGCACACTCCCAGAGTGCCCCTGCTGTGCCAGTTTACCCTCTAAATTGGAGTTTGTGACAGGCTGTTAATCGGAGCGAGAAACACTTTAGGGGTTGTGTGTTGTTGACACAGAGACATGTTTAAGGTAGCATTTGCACACTCATAAATCTTTTGTTTGCTCTTTGTGTTCTGTTCAGGGCAAAAGTAAAGTGACCCTGAATGTGTAGTGTTTCATACTTGCTGGGGGGTGGGTGGTCTGAAAGGGGCCTCCAGGGGTGGGGTTTGCTCATTTGGCAGGTTTTCCTGGAGTCCCCACCGGCGTTCTCTCTGCCGCGGGTCTGCACCGTGCTGCCTGTTGTGCAGTTTAATAGAGAAACCGGTTCCTGGGACCAGTCCAGGGTTCCTGGGCAAGTCCAGGGCCCTCCTGCCCTCTCTTCCCTGACTGCAGAACAGGGGCTCTCGTGTTCCTGCCCTGGGCGTCAGTGCTCGGGCTTTTTTATACCGAAGGCCCTGTCCGGACACAGTGGTGAGTTTTTCAAAGGCTGGGCTGATCTGCTGAGTGTCGCCAACTGTCTGTGGTCAGTGCTTCCAGGCTGCCACTGAAAATCGGTGCCTATTTTAAATTTGGGACAAAAGGAGGCCTCTTTTCTTTTATACTTTTGTTAGGATGCTGTGTTGTCTTAGTTTTGAGAAAGGTCTCAAGTTCAGAGGCTTCTTGAAAGAAAGTGGCCTGCACTTTTTAAAAAGTTTTGAAATTGTGGTGGGAACAGATCTGTAGTAAAAAGTTATTCTGGGGCAATTCGTGGCTGGCTGTTGGCAAGGAGACAAAATCCCCAAGCTTTAGAATGCACTGGACACATGCAAAATGCAAGGCCGTGTGAAGACAGGAATGGAGCGTTAATGTGAGAAATAAGATACACAATGAAAAGTTACGAAACAGGAAATCTTCATGAATTCTGTACGAAGGCGAAAGAGGCAAATGGGTAGATGTTCCTTGAGCGCCTGTTGGGTCCTACCACTGTGCCGTGTTCTCCGTCCCTTGCTGAGTTGAATGTGCTGGAGAAGCATGTTGGGTAGCGTCCTGGAGTGCCGCAGGCCGCACGACCCGTGTCGGGAGGAGGAAGACCATGGGTGGAACTGGTGGGCGGGGCAGGCCCGCAGCTGAGCCTGGAGTCTGGGTGGCATTTTGCTGAAAAGGAGAGGCGAGCCTTCCAGGCCCAGAGAGGATCACCAGCAAGGCTTGCCTTCCAGGTCTGTGAGGGCAGATGCCAAGTACGTCCTGTGGACGCGTATTCCAGCGTCCCTCGCAGCGTGCTGGCGCTGAGAGAGCCCGGGCAGACCGTGCGGGAGTGAGTGGCACGCAGTGGGTGCCCAGCAGCTGTCGCTTGAGTAAACTGAATTTGCAGCAGGTCTTTCAGAGAGTAATTAATTTGTGCAGGTGAAGAGAGAAGATCGGAGATGTCGGCCAGGCCGTGTGGAAGGCCGGGGCATTTGAGCTTTGTTCTTGAGGCGGTGAGGAAGGTTTCTCAGCAGGGCAGTGACGTGATGAAATTAGAATTTTGAGGTGACTCGTTGGGTGTTAGTGGGCAGGCTGTGTTGGCGGGGAGATTAGAAGCAGGGACACCAGAGTTGCTGTCTGGAGACAGGCACACTCCCCAGGGTCACCGGCTGTTCTTTCCCTTGGAAGTTACCACTGAGAGGCAGGAAGAGCCAGGGGTCCGGGCTGGGTCTCTTCAGTCGGGCCCCAGGTTAGAATCCCTGTTCCACCACGTGCCAGCCAGGAGCACCTGGGCCTCCGCGCTTAACCTCCTCCTCTGTAAGATGGGACAAGAAAATATGCACCTCGTAGAATTGTTTTGGGAATAGAATGAAATCATAAGGTAAAGTACTTGGTACAAAATAAGTGCTCAATTAATATTATAGTTACTAATAATATTTCTAGGTAATGGTCATTTCTTCTGAGATAACATGGGCCCAAATCGCATGGATTTTATGGAGCAAACAAACACTTCAAGGTGTGGGACAGTTTTGACCTCTCTGGAATGCAGTTCCGAAAGAGGCTGGCTTCCCAGAGTCGCCTTTGCTGTGGAAGTCATGTCGTGACAAAACATCTTATTCCAGAGACTGGGCTGGCTAACGTGAAGTGCCACGTATTTCCCCTATTACTGCTTTTCTTCCTTTGGCCAACTCTCTGATCTTGGGTAGAACTCCTAAGCCGTGTTCTATGTTGACTGCCTGTTAGGCTGATTGTTGTACATGCTGTTTTATGAGGTTTTTTTTTTAAAGGCTGATTTCTTTCCATGTCTTCCCCACTTACCCTGTGTGTCCCTTCAAAGCAGGGACTGTACATGCATCACGTTGGCAATACCACTGCCCAGCCCAGTGCTGGACACTGGAGGAACGTGGTGTCTGTGCAGTGACTGACGGACTGATGAGAAGTGACCTGGACATTATAGCAGATGATGCTTCCTTGTTCTTTAAACTCGGACTCTCACAAATCCTCCCTTTGCTTTCTATTTCCATTGTTGCCACACTAGTCTTCACTTTATTTCCTAGGCCTGAACTCAGTGGTCGTCGTTGCCTTAGTGTCTTTGCTTTTAGACTCACCTTTCACAATCCTGCCAGTCCGATCTGCTGCACACTCTCCTGTGAGCAGTCGCTTCCTTTGCTGACCCCCCTGCCATGTGAGGCCCTCCGTGATCTCATCTCCACCTGCCTTTTTAAACGCCTCATCCTGACCTTTCCAAACCAAGTCTGTGCCCGAGGCAGCCACAAAAGTCAAGGAAGGAAAGAACTTCAAGATGCAGAGGATGATCAACAATCCTGAGGGTTTAGGCAAGTCCATGACAAATGAGTAAATTTCATTGCATTTGATGAGTTCATTACTGATGGCAGTTTGGTGTGTTTCTGAAGGACTTCAGTGGGGCAGCAGCTGAATTGCTGACATTGAGGGTAACGGAGTGCAGCAGCAGGGGCGGTCCAGTCATGAATGTGAAGAGGTAGGTACAGTGTTTGATATTTATTTCTCCTCCAGATGGCAGGAGCATGTGTGCTTTGAAGGCTCAGAGGATGGAGCCAGTATGGAGGGAAAGACTCACAAGGATTAAAGAAGTCAGTGTGCAGGAGGAGGGAAAGGACAGGGTCTTCCAGGGGTTCCCTTAACCTTGCTGGTGAGGAAGGAGAGGAGAGGAGGCAGGAGGGAGCTGAATTGGGGTGGCTTTGTTGTTTTCTGTCAGCTAGGAGAGGAATTTCACACTTAGCAGTGTGCTTGGGGTAGCTCGAATTGGTTTCTCTACCAACATTAATCTTTCAAAAAGAAACCAACATTAATCTTTCAAAAGTCCGTCGTGTGTTACCTTATTGCTCTGCTCACAAACCTTAGACGATGCACTGTGAGTCTCCGGTATCAGCCCAAAGCCTTTCATGGCATTCAAAGGTCAGGAGCATGGTTCCAGCCACCTCTTAGGCCATTTCTCCCACCGTCTGCCTTCACAGACTCTCCGTTCCATTTGTCATTCTCTGAACATTCCCTGGCCTGTTTGCCGACGTGCGTTTGCTCACTGGGCTCCTACTTTTGCTGGGAATTACCCTTCCTGCTCCGCCTTCCTCCTTTGTATCCGTTAACTCTCATCTCATGGAGAATGGAACACATTGCTTAAAACTGGCTATTTTTATGCATGCTCTTATTTCCTCTGCTCGGTTGTAAACTGAAAGGATTTGAAAATCTGGAAATAATTTTAAATGTCATAAAACGTAATAAGAAAACTTACGTAAAGTATCAGAAGACGATCCCCTGAATCCTGGCCTGCCGCTGTCTGAGTGTGGTTTTGGGTGGTTACATCCCGTCACTTTATTCACTTCATTAATTTACAAAGTGGGGACAGTGAAACCTTAGAGTGAAACCTGCCTCATAGAATGTTGGGAGATGAAATGAGACAGGGCACGTACAGCATTTGGCCTAGGCCTAGCACATAGTAAGCGCTCAATAGGCCTCAGTACAGCTGTCAGTAAGGGATTCCTTGCTTCCCCACAATGTTTGGTTGAACATCTGGGTGGAGATGAAAGGTAGGGAGAGTGAATTAGTGTACTTCCCCTTCTCCTCCAATTGGGAGAAGGAGGCATATTGGGCAAGGATGGTATATTCTACTTTGTTGTATTTCCACTCCTGTATCTAACACCGTGTGTGTTCGTAGTACAGAGGAACTGCATGCCTCTTTATGACTGTGCAGATGACCCCTGAACCACGTGGGTTTGAACTGCATGGATCCACTTACATGTAGATTTTCTTCTGCCTCTGCCACCCCTGAGACAGCAAGACCGATCCCTCCTCCTCTTCCTCCTGCTCAGCCTACTCAGAGTGAAGACGATGAAGATCAAAATCTTATATATAAGATGATCCACTTCCACTTAATGACAGTAGTTAATGTATTTTCTTCCTAATAACATTTTATTTTCTCTCGCTTACTTTAATATAAGAATACAGTATATGATGCATATAACGTAAAACTGCGTTGACTGTTATTGTAAGGCTATGATCTTATAAACAATTACTAGCTAAGTTTTTGGGGAGTCAGAAGTTATACATGGATTTTCAACTGCACAGGGGGTTGGAACCCCTAACCCTTGAGTTGTTCTAGGGTCAATTGTATTAACTTGTTTTCTAATAACTTTTATTTCCATGGTGATTGCGTAGAATGAAGTATTTATTCTAGGAAAGTACTGTGCATGAGATTTATAGTGTCATTTTGTACAGTTTTTTAAAATTGGCAACTAGTTGGAAATAGCATATAATTAGATGTTTATAACACTTATAGCAAGAGGCATAGCTTATAAAATGAATTTCTGTTGACCAGGTATGGTGGCTCATGCCTTAATCCTAGCCCTTTGGGAGGCTGAAGTGGGAGGATAGTTTGAGCCTAGGAATTCAAGCCCAGCCTGGGCAACATAGCAAGGTCCCATCCCTAAAAAATAAAAATAGAAAAAAAGAGGTACATGTGGTGGTGTGTGCTTGTAGTCTCAGCTGCTCTGGAGGCTGCTTGAGCCCAGGAGTTTGAGGCTGTAGTGAGTTATGATTGCACCACTGCACTCCAGCCTGGGCAGCAGAGTGAAACCCTGTCTCTAAAAAATTTGTAAATTAAAATTAGTTCCCCCAATTAAAGTCCCTCTGCTTTGTTTTTTGCCCACAGAAGTCTGGGCATATTGAAGGATTTATTTTTTGGCCCTTTCCATTTCAGAGCGAATGGTGAGACCTGGAAGTTCTAGTAGGGCAGTTGTGTAAAGTGTACGTATTATATGAAACCAGAGATGGAATGTGACCGTGGAGTTGATTTTTCTCTTATTAATTTTTAATGCATTTGACATTGTTCCGGGGTAGCTGATCCTTCCAGTTTCTCAGCAGGAACACAGATGTCTCCTAACAGAAAACAGGAAAAGAGGCTTGCACTCGGAGAACGTGACAAACCAGTGGAAATGTTCTAACAGAATGTCCCGTTGATCTTCACAGCCAGGCACAGGGGTTTTGTCTATCATCCATCTTTATGATAAATGAGTGCATATTAATTTTTAGTGCTGTAAAACATGTCCTATGTAGTAGAGAAGAGTGACAAATGATACTTTGAACCAAGAGATTGTGTTGCGGTGTTTTGCAATTGCAAGTGGGTGCTATTTGCTGATTGAGCCAGTTGAAAGTATTCTCTTGGACGGTGATGCCACTGTGATCTTTGCAGACTGTTTCTTGGTTTGCCAGGTGTGCATTCTGGATCAATTTATATTCACGGAGCACTAGAGGTCCTAATATATGTGTCTCTGAAAAATAGGTAAATATGCCAAAGATTGGCCGGGCGTGGTGGCTCACGCCTGTAATCCTAGCACTTTGGGAGGCCGAGGCGGGTGGATCTCTCAAGGTCGTGAGTTCAAAACCAGCCTGAGCAAGAGCGAGACCCAGTCTCTACTAAAAATAGAAAGAAATTAATTGGCAAACTAAAAATATATAGAAAAAATTAGCCGGGCATGGTGGTGCATGCCTGTAGTCCCAGCTACTCGGGAGGCTGAGGCAGAAGGATCGCTTGAGCCCAGGAATTTGAGGTTGCTGTGAACTAGGCTGACGCCACGGCACTCTAGCCTGGGCAACAGAGTGAGACTCTGTCTAAAAAAAAAAACAACCGTAAATATGCCAAAGATAGTGCTGAAAAAAGGGGAAAAGTGAAGTCTTCCATCCGTGGAAGAGTTTTTGGGTTGTTAAAACAAGGATGCTGAAGAGACAAAAGCAAATTGCCAACACTTGCTGTGCAGTGGTACTAAAGCAGGTGCTCTGATGCTGGCCCAGGGACGGGAAGAAGGGTTTAAGCGCCAGGGTTCAGACTGTCAGAAAGGACGGTGAAAAGCGCAAGGGGCAGAGCATGCCTAGGTCAGTGCCTCTGTCTTGTGAATTGGGGTGGGGGTGGGTGTGTGTGGGGGTGGGATTTTTAAAAGTGTATTTTTTTTATTTTAAAGGGAAGAATTTAAACCATTGGTGGTTTTTTATTGATGCCATAACTGATTATCACAAAGTTCATGGCTTGAAACAACACGCCTTTATTATTTTACAGTACGGTAGGCAAGAGACCTGACGCGGGACTGGGGCAGAGATCAGCTGTCAGTGGGCTGTGTTCCCTGCTGCATACTGAGGAGGGGCACGTTTCCCTGCCTTTTCCTGCGTCTGGAGGCTGCCCCTGCTCCTTGGCTCCCAGTGCCTCCCTCTGTCTTTTCAGCCAGGGGTGGGTTGAGATGTTCTCACTTCTTGTCACTCTGACCTCCTCTTCTGCCTCCCTCTTCTACTTTTAAGGACCCCTGTGATCACATTGGGCCCACCCGGAAAATCTGGGATCATCTTTGTGTTATAAAGTCAGCTGATTGGCAACTCTAATTCCGTCTGCAAGCTTCATCCCAGCTGCCATGTCCGGTCACATATTCACAGGTCATGGGGATTAGGATGTGGATGTCTTTGGGTTCACTGGGCTACCGACCACGCAAACCATACAGTGTATTTATACTTTTTTTTAGTTACAATTTGTATAAGGAAAACTTGCTTTTGGTTGAGTTACTGTAAAAGCACATTCTTAATTCTGCGTTGTACTCCTGAGGGCTCTGTTTTCGGTGTTGTCGCTGTGCCGTAACCTTATTTGGATTTCGCAGGGTCGTGAACAAATGTGATAAATACTGCAAACCTCACGTACAGAGTCTACCCTCACGATGCTGGAGCAGCACCGGAACCTGCAGGTAGTTGAGAAAACTTGTTTATGGGTGAAGCAGGTTCTGGGCATCAGGAAGGGAGAAGGGGCGTGGCAGGGGTGAGGAGAGGGGCCTGGCAGGGGTAGGAAAAGCAGGGCTCCGTCTGCCAGAGGTGTCCGGGGCACGTGGTCGTCTGTGGAAAGCCGAGAAGCACAGCAGAGGCGACATGAAGGAGAAAGTAAGGGAAGGTGAGAGAATGGAGCGGTGGGGCGGGGGGGGGGGCACGAGAGTCTCAGGCTCTGGCGGCAGAGAAGACAGCAAAGGAGAACTGCTCACACGTGCCACGGGCTGGTACTGTGCGGCAGAAGCTCTGAGGCCTGGCTTTTGAACCTCTCTCTAAGCCCGAGCTCCTGCGGTACATCCTGTCTTTTCTCTCATCATCCCCAGTCTGGCACAGCAGCTCTCAAACTTTTTGGTCTCAGGGCTCCAAAACATTTTATAGTGTTGGAAATTATTGAAACTCTCATGCGTGGCTGGTGGGGATTTAAAATGGGACAGCTGCTGAGGAAGACGGTTTGGCAATTCCTTAAAAAGTTAGAGATGGAGTCACCATATGACCCAGCACTTCCACTCATAGGTACGAGAACTGAAAGCACATGCTCATACAAAAACGAAAATGCAAACGTTCATAGCAGTATTATTCATAATAGCCAAAGGGCGGAGACAACTCAAATGTCCGTCAGTGGATGAATGCATAGACAAAACGTAGCGTATCTGTAGGTTGGAATGCAGGTTGAGCATCCTAATCTGAAAATCCCAAACCTGAAATGCCCTAAAATCCGGAACGTTTTCAGTGCTGACATGATGCTCGGTGGAAATGCTCATTTGAGCATTCGCATTTCAGATTGTGGAGTTTTTGGGTTCGGGATGCTCAACCAGTAAGTATATTGCAGATATTCCCAAATCTGAAAATATCCCAGATCCAAAACATTTCTGGTCCTAAGCACTTTGGATACGGGATAGTCAAGCTATATTGTCTAGTCGTTAAAAAGAGGGAGGTGCTGATACCTGATGCAATATGGATGGGCTTTCAAAACATGCTAAGTGAAAGAAGTCACAAAAGACCACATATAGTATGATTCCATTTATGTGAAGTGTACAGAACAGGGAAATCTAGAGAGACAGAAAGTAGATTGCCAGGGTATAGGGGAGGTTGCCTGCAGTATTCAGTATAGTAATACTCAGGCTTGTAGCCTGGGAGCAGTAGGCTGTGTTGTGTAACCTAGGTGTGTACCATGTAGGTTTGTGTAAGTGCACTCTGTGATGTTCACACAACCGTGAAATCGTTTAACGATACCGTATCCCCATCATTAAGTGACCTATTACTGTGTGTTTTTAAGTGGTGAATGTTCTGGTATGTGAATTACATCTCAATTAAAACGATTATGGAGTACCCCAAAGAATTTTTATGTCTGTAGATGTTTATTATAATGGAAATTAAAACTTGTAATTTTTTTTAAACTTGTAATTTAAAGATAACTTTATAACCATTATATGTTAATGTAACATTTTTTAAAATAAAAAATAGCTAAATTCTCCAAGACAAAAATTTAGTGAGAAGAGTAGCATTTTTTTTATTATGCTTTTAATATCTGGTTAATAGAAGGCAGCTAGAATCTCATGCGCTTCTATATTGATCCTTTGTGATACATTGCTTTCTTAAAGCATATGAAGAAAGTGTAGCCTTACACAAGTGTGGTTAGGAAAGGAAGGAGTATTGTTTCATAGCCTTTTCAGATAATATGGATATTCTTTGAGATTATATCAAAACTTGACAAGTGTTAGTTTATTAAAGGTTAGTTGCAATGTGGAATCCGAAACCATTTTTCTTTGTTCTGTTAAAATTTATTGATCTAATTTGTATTTTGAATGGATCCCATGCAAGATTTTGTAACATCATGCTTCGTCATTTGGCAAAGTATTGTTTCTTTTAAGTTATGTATTATAGATCTTCCAAATACTGACACATTTCATTATCTATCGAAAATCACCTTTGTTAATATCACCGATCTTATTGGAAAAGTCTTACTTTTTGGGTAGCCTTCAAGGTCATGGTGACAGATAGGAGTTTTCCAGAATCCCTTATAAGTTACAAGACACTCAGTTTCTTTTTGGTTTGCTAGAGTGGGTGTGATCTTGAATGTTGGACAATGTAAAAGAAGATGAAAGGATTTTGGGCAGAATTTTGCCTGGCCTTAACTTATTTACATGGATAACTTCCTAGGGAGTTACCAGAGTCCTCTGCGGTTGCTTCTTAGGCTAGGGTGAAGTGTCTGTGTATGAAGAAAATTTCTGAGGGCTTTTTTGTTTGTTTTGTTTAGTGAACTAGTAGCTCCAGGGCCCACAAAAGAGAGCTAGGAGGAGAATGGAGAGCAGAGCTGTGTGTTGGGCTGGGGAGCTGGCTCCTGCCTCGGGGAGTTAGGACATGTGTAGTTCATTACAGTTTACAGAGTGCTGTTGCCTATCCTGCCCCGTTTGATGCTCACCATGATCTTTTAGTTAGACACAGGGGGTGCACTGTTAGACTTTTTTATAGGCGTGGAAAATGAGACTCAAAAATGCCAGTGCAGTTGTCTGAATGTCGAGGAATGGGCAGAGTCCTCGGCCTCCTGCTTCCTGGTGTGTGCTGGTTCGTTTGTAACCGCGCTAGGCTCACTTTATTGGTGAGAAGCCCAGATGGTTTCTCATGGCCCGAGTCCAGGGAGACACCGTTGGAGAGATAGTGTGGCAGGTCAAAAGTAGTATATAGGGTCTTATCTGGGGAAATGCCGTGGCCATTCTACAGAGGTGGCGTGGACCCTGCCTTGGTTTGGTTCATATGTCAAAGACTCAAGAAACAGCTCGATGCTCCTGGAGAGTATGAAAACGCTTATTACTCATGTAGTGAAGGTTCCCAGGGGGGAGCAGAACAGGCTCTTAGGTCCAAAAATGTCTTGAGAGAGCAGGGAAACTAGACTGCTTGGCTTTTACTGTGAGTAGGGGTGGGGCTGGCCGAGGGTTTCCTTGCCTGCAGGCCTGGACCTCAGTGATTTGAACATCGTGCAAGTGCCAAAGTGGGAGGCTTTGGGGGGGAGGTAGGGGACTTTCTTATCAGCTTGCCCAGATGGGGGCAGGAGGGGAAAGTGGGAAGTGGTGGCACCTGGAAGCGGTCAGCAGTCAAACATCAAAAATGGAGCCAGACTCTGTATTGCAGGAAAAGACTTCTTTTCTCCAGGGACCTAGCAAGTAGCAGTTGATTCAAGTTTGACTCAGAGGAGAACCAGCAAGGGGAGTGATTAAGTGAGCTACTGGCTGGACTTGTTGACTTAGATCGTAACTCTGCATGATCTCAAGTCTGCGTGTCCTGAAACTCCACGTTTCCTCCTCTGCAATAAAGTGATGCATTTTAGCTGATTTAGAGTAATATTAGACTGTCGTGAGCAAAGTGCAGTGTGTGGGAAAGAAGAGAACGTGGTGCAGAGGGGCCAGGACTGCAGGGGTGTTGCTTTCTTTTACTGAGAATTCTCTCCTGCTTGTTGCTGCTCCCAGTTCCCCAGCTCCCTCTTACCCTGAGAGTTCTCAGGAGGAAAGTTAATCTGGTCAGCAGTTGATGAACTTTTTGTTAGGGGATTTGAAATCCCATTTCACCAAGCAGGAAGAGCCGTAGCCATCCTCTCCAGGGATTTTAGTACTCATGATCTGAAGCTGTCAGGGGAAGCAGGTTTCCTGGCTCAGTGGAAAAGCGTGAACAAGTCAATGGTTTGTATGGGAGGACTGCTTTGTGATCAGAACGTTTGGGCTTGGAAAACCGTCCCAGTTTCCAAGTTACGTTACACTTGGAAGATGTTTTTTGGAAACAAGTAGGATGTGTAGTTAACGTTAAGGAGCCTGGCCAGGCACCAGTCTGGGATCGCTGAGGGCTTGGATGTGAAGGTGCTGGTCCCATTTTGGTTTGTATTGTGAGATGAATGCCTAGAGTCAGTCCGGCATGCAGTCATCAGAGCATTTATGTGCAAGGCATCGGTTATGCAGTGATCACTGTTGGCGAGGTGACTGGTGGTCAGAGCTTATTTCTGGAATGTCCTTCCCTTTCTCGCCCACTCCTGATTTACACCAGGGAATTAAGCCCCCTTTCCAGTCCGGGATATATAGGAGGGTTTTAGAGCCCAAAGAGACCTTAGTGATGGTTATTTCTCTTGTATGTTATATTTAAGGAACCTGATAATAACTAAGTTCAAACATTTATGTTATAAAGTTTCAGAAATACACAAAATTAAAGAGAGTAGTACGATGAATCCCTATATATCTGTCATCCAGATTTAATAATTTCAAGATATTGCCCACTTACTAATACCTGTTAAGTGGAGAGCCCTTAACTATGCTTTACTTTTATTACCTCACAAATAGCCCTGTGGGGTAGATATGTATATGTCTCCATCTTGAAGCTGAGAAAACTGACAGGCCCAGAGAGATTGAGAAACGTAGTCTATGTCCTTGTCCTGTCTCCACTGTGCTGCCTGGAGAAGTTTCGAAGTTTGTGTGGGGAGAAGGGAAGCATCCCCTTCACCCCAGGAAGGTTCACTGAAAGATCAACTCACAATAAGGCAGATTAGTAAGAGAAAGAGATTATAAATGTACTTACAGTGCTCAGGGGAGAATCACAGAGTGATTACCCAGTATCCCTGTGGGGTCCAGAAGTTTATATACTCTCATTTTAGAGGGGACGGGGAGATGAGGAATATTGGTGATTCTTTTTAGGGACAATGAATGGTTACTATGGAAGATGAATAGATGCTCGGGAGAATGAATGGATTGGCCCCAAGGGAACAGATTGACTTGTAAATAATTCTCTGTGGAAATTAAATTAACCTGAGAGACAGATATTAGCTTTAAGATGCCTTGGGCCTGGTCTGGTTGCATTCTTGATCTTCTTTCCTGCAAAATATTAGGATAGCAATATTTTATTGTTAGGAAAGGCAATTGATGGGTCTGTCTGGTTTTATGCAGATAAAGGGAAGGGCCCTTCCAAGGCCAGTTGTTTTCTAAGGGCCTTTAATTCAAAATACTCTTCATACCAAGGAGTCATACTTTGGGGTGAAATTCCCTGAGCTCTTTCACTTGCCTATCATACATGGTAAGCTGATGTTGGACTAGAAGTGGGCCCAGGAGATCTGACTACTTCCTTGTTTATTTTCTGATGATTTTCTTGTTCCTTTTCTCTTTCCATTATTCCTTTGCACCCAGCTTTCTGGGCTTGAGGTGTCTGAGTACCATTTTAACTCTGATAGGCAGACTGTGGCCTCCCAAGGGTTGGGTGCTAGAATAGTCTGCTCCGGTGCAGTTGATAAGGGTACATTGTCTGTAGAGAATTTAATAACAGTAATAAAACCATTCAAAAGTCTGCCTACAAAGTCTAAAAGTCCAGAACTGTGTCTGCAATTCTAAACAACGTCATTGCTAATATCCGTCCCCCCCAAATCTTTTGTTGATGTGTCCTACATAATTGCTACAGTAACTTGAGTTTTAATAATATATATGTAAGCATCAAATGAACACTTTTTTGTGACTTATCCTTTAATAGATACTGTATGCCACATGGAAGTTAAATCAGAGACTCCTAATTATACAGTTAGCCACCAACACATGGGGACTCAGCTACACGCATTCATTTCAAGAGTAGGTTTTAAGAGTTTGGAAGAGTTGTTCAAGCTTGCTTAGGACATTCTTCATGTATTTAACCCCTGTAGTATTGCATATTTCTGCATTTAAACAGTAGATTTGAAATAAACAATGATAGTATTATTGATGATTATAATTCTATCATCGTATGTGATCACTTGGAGTTTTTGTCAGTATTTAAAAATTAAAACAGTGAAACAGCACAAACCTTGAGGTATCGTATTTTTGTATGGCAGCTGCAAATTTTAGTTGATGCTTGAAACGTTTTACTGAATTTGAATATCCGTAGAATTGAAATGTATCATTTTAAAATTGTTAATTGTTTTAAAATTAAAGAACAAATCAAGAAAGTAATAGTTACTGCTTCTTACGTAACCATTACTGAAAATAATTTTTTTCATACGTGGAGGGTGTGTTAACAAATTTTCCTTCCCGGGTGTCGAATATGCTAGGTGTGCCACTGTAGGCGGGACGCTTTTTCTATGATTCATTTTTAAGTGAACAGATTGAGAGTCTTTAATATGTGCAACCAGAGCCTTTAGCAGGGTAGGAAGAAAGTTGCACACAGGCATTACTTACATCTAGGGTTGAATGCTCTGTGCCAGGAGGTGCTGGCTCCTGATACAACTTTATCTCACTTTGTCATGTGACAGCTGCTCCTAGCCCTTGCGCAGTGCTGACAGACTGAGAGGCAGAGCCGTGATCGCCCTCAGGACCCTTTCTCGCAGAGGGGGCTTAGTGTTGCTCGCGGGAGGCTGGCTGGGGGAGCCTTTGCCCCAGTAGGGCCTCAGCCAGAGCCCTGGCTCCTCTGCTCTTCCCTCTAGTGTCACTTAGGGCAGTGCTTCCCAGTTGGCGTTGCCCCCAGGGGACTTTTGGCAAGATCTGGAAACATTTTTAGTTGGCACATATGGCATCTAGTGGGTGTTGCCATCCCACAATGCACAGGACAGACCCCCTCCATCTGCACAACAAAGACTTCTTGGCCCCAATTGACAATAGTGCCAAGCTTGAGAAACTCACGTCACTTAAACTTGCTTAGCCGCCTACCTCATTTCCTCAAAAGGGGAAAAATAATAGTAGTTTCCGCCTAAGGCGGTTGTGAAAACTATGGGAGACAGTACATTTAAGATGCCAGTAGTTATTGTTGTCGTTATAATGATTATGATTAACTTAGTGAAAATTAAATCTAAGGACTATAAAAACTGCTTCTGTGATATCCTCAAGACTAGTAGAGATTCGACATACTCTGATCTTTTTCAGCCGAATGCAGATGGAAAACTGTTCACTGGATGTGAAACCCACGTATACGGAGGGCCACCTTTTCCTATGTCTGTGGGTTCTGCAGCACTGACTGTGGGCCTTGAGTACGCACAGATTTTGGTATATGTGGGGGTCCTGGAACCAACCCCCCCAATACTGAGGGACAACTGTAATGGATAATAATGCTTTGAATGATGACCTTAAAGCAATTCTCAGTGTATGAAACTTAGTAAAATAGGAAATTGAACTGGAGACATTTAGAAACATTTTCAAAAGAAAATAGTATATCCGGCCAAACGTTAGTTTGTCAGTATTTTCTAAACTGGTCTGATTGTAAGTCATCTGGTGTGTTTCTTAAACTACATGGCCCCTCCCTTGAGGATTTTGATGAAGAGGTGGGGGAATCCTGATTTAGCATAGTAGTCCTTGGTGATTCTTACCATTGAGATAGTATGGGGTAGAGTCTTTTAGGTAGAAAAAAGATGTATTTTTCAATTAGGTTTGGGAAACCTTGGCTTAGAGTAAAGCAGGTTTCTTCCCTGCAGCACTTTATATGGTAAATTGCATCATGCATTTTGGAGAGTAGGAGTCAGAATATATATAAAGCAACATTTCCCAAGCTTATTTAACTGTGGAATCTTCTTTCTGTTAAACATATCTGCTGATGATCCACAAGCAACACGCTTGGAAAGAATGAATTAGAATAACTCACTCCCCACAAATTCTGGTTAAAGGAGAGTTTCCCATTGGTGTTTTAGCAGGAGAGCTGCCTAGCTTTGGGAGCCACCCTGCCGGGGCAGCAATGTTGGTGCAGACCGCGACTCACTCACGTGGAGTTGAACGTGCATCAGGGCCATCTGGGTCTGCACAGCCAAGTGCGGAGATGACTCCAGGCCAGTTCCGGGGGTGACAGCAGGCCTGGGACACTCTCAGTTTAGGTTTATGGTAGGGGCTTTCCTTAGCAAGCCTGGGACAGCTGTCCCACCTTCTGAGAATTCTGGTGTGCTCCTGGAGTGATGCCTTGGGAGGATTATCTAATTTCTTCCGTAGGTCCACACCCATGTTTGTCACAGAAAGTTCCTGCCAGTGCTCAGATGACTGATGGGTTCCTTTTGGGCACCATTTCAACTGAGGGCAGTCATTTCTAGGAACTCAGATTAGCACACGGAGTCCAGTCCTCGGCCTTTGTTCCCACTGCATGGATTGAGTTTGTCTGTATTTCACTGTTGATTGTGGCAACAAGATAGTGGCAGAGTTCCAGGTATAGAACAATTGCCGACCTATTGAGAATTGATGGTGGCTAATAATCTGGGTAATTTATATCTTTCATTATTGTAATTTGACAATATTAAATCTGAAATATAAAATTTAATGTGAATTTAAAAATTGGAATATTGTAAATAAACCTTTAGCTCTAGTTTATTCCTTTTAATTGCTATACAGTATTCAGTTGTGTCCTTATACCCCATTTTATTTAGCTATTCTCCTATTTTTTTCTAATTTCTCATTAATACAAATATTGATGCCATGAACATTTACACATGTCTCTGTGCACATTTGCATCTTTTTATAGGATAGATCCCTAGAAGTGGAAGTATTGGGTCATAGGAAGTTTCACATATTTGTAAAATATATGTCAGCTTCAAATTAGCACATTTTTATTAAAATTACTTCTCATTTTTAACCCTAATCAGCAGGAATGATTAATCCAGAGCAGGGAGATGGGAGTGGTCTGCCTCCCCCTTTGGTGGCAATTAAGGGGTACATTGTTTGTAGAGAATTTAAAAATAAGTTTAAAGCTGACTAAAAGTCAGTCTGCTCTCTTTTATTTTTTAATTGTCATATGCCCGCCATTCTAAACAACTTCATTGATAAAATACTCTTCCCCTCCAAATCATTCCTTGGTCTATGTTCTGCATAATTGCTGCAGTAATTGTTGAGGCTTTTGTTTACTTTAGTAAACATTCTGTTCTACATGTAGGTTAAGTACTGTATAGTTGGCTCCATATATGCGGATGCAGCTGTTACGCACATTAATTCTGAAAGTATGTTCATAATAATTTGTAATCTTGAGCTCGCTTTGTACATAGTTTGTGTTTCCAGCCCCCGTGGTACTACTATGCTAAATGGTTGATTCAAGTAAACAGAGTTAGTTCAGTGATTATATTGTGTCATTCTATGTGACCACTGCAGTTTTTATTTGTGTTTAAAATTTAAAACTGAAACAACTAGAGGTATAATATTGTTTGGTACTTGCAAATTTGAGTTCATACATGGAACATGTTACCAACAGTTTTCCAAAGTGGTTGTACCAGCATATACTCCTAGAAACAAAGTTGAGAATTCCATTGCTTCACATCTTTACCAACACCTGGTATTTCTTTTTAACCAAGTGAAATTTAGTTTCATTGTGATCCTCCTAACAATAGATAAAAACATTTTAAAACTCAGTTGTACTTTGCAGGGTCCATCATTGCAATGTCCAATATTGGGGCACAGTCTATAAATGAGGACACTGTTGTCTCTCCTTTCAAGAATGAGATGCTTAGTTATTTTGATTAAGAGTGACAGTGGCCTTTTGCTGAGCCACTTGAAAGAGAAGAGGTCAGCATTATACTGTCAATTTCAGTGAGCATGAAGACATAATTTAAGATAAAAAGTGTGGGCCAGTAATCCTAGCACTCTGGGAGGCTGAGGCGGGCGGATTGCTCAAGGTCAGGAGTTTGAAACCAGCCTGAGCAAGAGTGAGACCCCGTCTCTACTATAAATAGAAAGAAATTAATTGGCCAACTAAAGATATATATAGAAAAAATTAGCCGGGCATGGTGGCGCATGCCTGTAG
>CAUYRT010067705.1:0-31844 GCA_963574885.1 Lepilemur ruficaudatus | reverse complement strand
AATGTATGGGATGGCTTGTTGGTGGCTTCATTTGACTTGTTAGCATCTATCAAGCTTCCCTGTCACCTTGCTAAATTCCAAAGATGTGTTCTGTCCTCATTCTTGGTCACAATAAAATATCACATGTGATAGGGGATCGGTTTGACTCACCCATCCAGAAGGGTTGCTGTGTTTGAGAAGTCCTCTTTGTGACACTGGAGGCAGAATTTTGAGTGTTCACGTATGATATGGATGGAATTGAAGCTTGTCCTTAAAAGCTTTGGCAAGTCTCTCCTTGAAGGTTTTAAGGAACATCTCATTACACCATTTGCACAATAGTCTTCTGAGGTGAGGTTTCTAGCAGCAGAGGAGCAGAACTTTGAAACAGGTCTATATGCTGTACCTTGGATATGGGCCAGACCTGCTTGTGTTTTCTGGGGGCCTCACTGCAAAGGCAGGGTGACTCTGCTGTACATTCTTGTGTGTTGAGTGTCACTTGACCCTGCCGACTCAAGGTAGGCTAATTGTCAGTGTAATTCCTGTGATGAAGCATCAGCTGGGGCTTCCCAGTTGGTCTCCAGGCCAGCTGTGCAACCAAAATTGACAGGATGTAATTGAGAATTTCAGAGTTGCTAAGGCTATTTGAGAAGAACCAATTCCCATCTGCCTTCCACCTTCATACTAATGTGGGCCATCTGAGGATTTTGCAGTGGTCTGGGCCAGAGGAAATAAGCCAGATTGATGTGATTTGGGGTTTCTCCCCTAGAGTTCACTAGAGATGCCTCTGTGTCTGTGTATGTGTCCATATTGTGAGCTCATCTTATAGCAATAGTGGCTACTATTTATGTTACATACTTCTTCCATTTCCCAAAAACCAGATTTAAGGTGGTAGCTCCCACTTACCTATTTTCTTTCTGGTGTACACCAGACACTATGTTATATACTTTACCAGTACCGCTACACCTCACAGCTTCCCTTGGAGGATAAATACTGTTGTCCTCTATTGAAAAATGAAGAATCCGAGGCATATATTAGATAACTTACCCAAAGGCATCCAGCTACCAAGGGCACACTGCCTGTGGAACCCAGGTCTGTCTGACTTAAAGCCAGTACTTTTGTTTTTTTTTTTCTTTTTGAGACAGAGTCTCACTGTGTTGCCCAGGTTAGAGTGCCATGGTGTCAGCCTAGCTTACAGCAACCTCAGACTCCTGGCTCGAGCAATCCTTCTGCCCCAGCCTCCTGAGTAGCTGGGACTACAGGCATGCGCCACCATGCCTGGCTAATTTTTTCTATATATTTTTAGTTGGCCAATTAATTTCTGTCTATTTTTAGTAGAGATGGGGTCTCGCTCTTGCTCAGGCTGGTTTTGAACTCCTGACCTAGAGCGATCTGTCCACTTCGGCCTCCCAGAGTGCTAGCATTACAGGCATGAGCCACCGCGCCCGGCCTAAAGCCAGTACTTTTGCCCCCTAAACTTAGCTGCTTCCCTGACAGATACGTTGCCCTTTATATTCACGTTGCGCAGCAGTGTTCTGGCCTCGTATAGCTGCCAGGAAAGTTGGTTGATTTGATTAGAATCACGTTTAGCGACCTTGAGTCACTGCACCTCAGTAGCAGGGCCACGCACATAGTAAACACTTGGTATTTTCACACGAAGAAAGGCAGCAAAGTCAGGAGCATACCCGATTTATAGACGAAGAAGCTAAATCCCAGGGAGGACAAGTCACTGTCTTAAAGTCACTCATCACCACTAGTGGCATTTTTGAACGTGAGGGCCATCTGACATATTTAATGTCAGCTAAATTCACAGTTCTTCCAGGCACCCACATTTTTCACTTACACGGCCCCATTTCCAGAAGCCCTTCAGCTTTTTTCCTATTCCTTGTCTCTTCCAATTCCGTGTTGTATCACTTTGGTTAAATTACTTGCCTACTCTTATCCCCATTGACCTCATAAGAGGAGGATAGTAATAATACTTACCTTACAGATTGATTAAATAAACTAGTGCAGATGAAACACTTAGTTTAGCACCTAACACATGGCAAGTGCTGGAGTAATTAGCATACTTTTTCCATGTCCATGTGTAGAATCCAATAGTATGACAGCATTGTATCCTGCTGAATACGGGATACAATGAGGCTGAATTTTTGACTAAAAAAGGTCTACTTTAAGATACAATACATTTCCAGAGGCCACATGTTTTCAGAGAAATCTCATCTGCACACATGTTGTTGCCTTTACTTGCTCTGATGTACTTTGACAGGCCTGAGACATCATTGGACTGGGTAAAAGGCAATGGTGAGTGAAGTCTAGGTGTTTATTAGACAATAGTGAGTGAGTGCGACCACACAGCATCAGCAGTGTTACTGATGTTGGCGGGAATCTTTCAGACTCAGAGCTCCTCCCTTTCCATTTACTCAAGACCGATGTGTTGATTAGCTTTCAAGTGGTCAGGAAATTCTAAATAGCTGTGATTAAGAGGCTTATTTTAGTTTCTCCTTCCTTTGGTGCCCTCTCCCAGAAAAAGAATCAGAAATTCTTGTGCTTGGTCTGTTCTCTTAAGCATAACCCACCTTCAGTAATGAGGCTGTGGCTCTAGGGTTGACATTTACTTAGTCTTGTCCAGAAGGATCATGTCTGTTAATCTTCTGATGATCTCATTCTTTCCAAAGTGCAATTTCTTATAGTGGAAGTTCTTTTTTGTCTGAATAAAAAATTAGAATGGGCGTGCCTTTACAGATGACTGACCTAGGACTGGAGACCTGCTTCTTATCAGTCAGCATGAAACAAGCCTGGCACGGTGGCTCACGCCTGTAATCCTAGTACTTTGGGAAGCTGAGGTGGGATGATTGCTTGAGACCAGCCTGAGCAAGAGTGAGACCCCATCTCTACAAAAAATTAGCTGAGCATGATGGTGCGCAACTGTAGTCACAGCTACTTGAAAGGCTGAGATAGGAGGATCACTTGAGCCCAGGACCTTGAGGTTGCAGTGAGCTATGATGATGCCACTGCACTCTAGCCCAAGGGACAGAGTGAGACCCTGTCTCCAAAAAAAAAAGAAAAAAGAAAAGACATTTTCATTAGGTGAGCAGAGGTTTCTTTTGATTTCAAAAGAATGTAGATGAGAATCACCTTTAAGTTTAAAGGTCCCTTGAGGGCAGAACTCACTTCCTATTCTATACTGGGTCCTCTATACCTCTATATTCCATACCATGTTGTACATGGCACTGCTCAGTGTAAGCTCGCTCCATCGGTTTCAGTGGCTTTCATTATTACTTGACTAAAAATGAAGGGTAATTTATTCATTTCTTCAACCAGTATTATGATTAGCAGAGTGAGCAAGAGAGACAAGGTCATTCCCTCATAGAATTTATTTTCTAGTAAGAAAGATGACAAGTAAACAAAAATAGGTAAAAATAATTATAAGGTGCATTATTATTTTTGGGGAAGGAAATAAGTAAGGGACTGAGATAGTAATGGAGAAGAGGCAACCTTTCTGGATAAGATGGTCAGAGAAGGCTTGCATCCTCCAAGAAGTTGTCATCTGAGTTAATACCTAAAGGATAGGGAAGAACTGGGCCTGAGCCATGAAGGCAAAAGGAACATTAACTCCTTAGATCACCGAGGCTGGAAAACGTGTGGCTCATTTGAGGATCCCAAATGAAGTGTGGCTGGAGGGTCCCGAGCACAGTGGAGAGCTGTAGGCCATGAAGTTGGGGGTGGCGGGGGGAGGCTGGCCCTTGTAGTCCCTGGTGAGTTGGATTTGATTCTAAGTGCAGTTGGAAACACAAGGGTGATGTGATTGGATTCGTTTCTCTCTTTTTAATTATGTTTTTTGCTGTGAGGCAACGGTGGCCTTAAATGAGGTGGATGGAGGTGGAAAAAAGTTTGAGTCATTCCTGTATTTCAGAGACGAGATCGATAGGACTGCTGGTGAAGGAAGGGTCGGGGTGATTCTGAGCACGTGGGAGGGTGGTGGCACCATTCCTGAGATGGGAAGACGTTGGGGCTGAGGGAGAGATGGGACTCAAGAGTTTTGCTTTGACTGTGTTAAGTTACAGATTTCCATGAGATATTCAGAGGCTGAGATGATCCAGTAGCATCTGACTTGAATGTATGAATCTGGAGTTCAGAGAATTCTGGGCTAGAGATATAAATGCGGGACTCACATTATAGAGAGGACGCTTGATCCTAGGGGATAGATGAGATACTAAATGGTGATATTTCCCTTGCCTAGTGAACATAGCTCAAGCTACATACATGGCCGGTTTGAGAATTTGCTTCTTGGGGATGCTGGCTGTTGCAAAACTGTAGAGCCACAGTTTACTGCAAGATACCATTTGAATTTATTTATGCTACCAAGGACCAGGAAGGTGAAATGCTATCCTTGGCGCCATAAAACCATCGTCTGATCTTGTTTTTCACAAAAATCCATATCTGGATGGTGTGACCGAGTCATCAACAGTGCCTTGCTGGCTGCGTTCTAATAGGTCAGGTGTAACTTAAGCCCCAAAGGTCTTATGGAAACCGCAAATTAGTCTGAAGGCCGCTGAGATAAAGCAAGAGTGCTTGTTGCCCCCGGATTAGAATCAAGGACAACAAAGCTGCCTAGAAATTAGAACCCTGTAAGAAGCCTTGGACCAGAGACAGGCAGCGGTTACTTTGTGAGAATTTTACTAACAGATAAACAAGAAGGAAGATGTAGGATCATACTTATCAAATTTGAGATTTATAAGAATACCTGAATAGCTTCTTTAAGACGCGCAGTCCTATGCCTCGCCTCCAGGGAGTCTGAGTATCTTCTGCTTGGGGCTCAAGAGTCTGTGTTTGTAATAAGTGATTCTGATGCAGTGATCCATAGATCCTACACCAAGAAACATCGAGTCTGGAAAACCCTCTAAGATCATCCAGTCCACCCTCTCTTACACATGGGGAAATTGAGGTCTGAGTAGGGAGAGGGGCTTGCCCAAAGTCGCAGATGAGTTAGAAAGCTGGGCCCGTTCCAGTAACTTAGTTTACTTTTCATCCTAATGGGTGAACGAAAAGCAAGTCTGCCCTCTCAATTCCCATTCCCCTTCCTTCTCTCTGTTTTTCCTTCCCCCCCCAAAGCACCTTCTAATGAAGAATAATTCGTTAATTTACTGTGTTTATTCTTATTTTTCTGACCTCACTAAAATGTAAGCTTCGCATGGGCAATGATTTTTGTTTCTTGGTTTTTTTCACTGAAGTATCTTTTGTGTCTCCAACAGTGCCTGACCCATAGTAGGTATTCAATGGATATTTGGTAAATAAATGGATGAAAAATATTTTGTTAATCTGTAAATAAGTTGATGGGCTTTGTGGGGAGCCCCACCAGCCTTTGGGCATTGCTAGCATGAAATCGAGTAGAATATTTTCTTTTTCACTTGTTTGATTCTAGCTTGAATCAGAGGTTATAGGAGCAGCTTGTTTATGGAAGATTAGGGACTTATCAATAATATCAACAATAACAATGACATGAATAACAGCAACAGTGATAACTGCCATTTATGGAATGCTTACATGAACCTGCCCACCACATACTACACAAAGTTCTGAGCTCAGAACATCACACCCGTTATCTCATCTAAGCCTCATTACAGCCCCGGGGTGGAGGAACTACTATTGTCTGTTTTCCAGAGGAGAAAACTGAAGCTTAAGCGGTAAAGTTACTGTTCAAGGTTACACAGCCAGTGCAGATTTAGGATCCGAGATCCCAAAGATTAAGTTCTTACCTACCAGTAATGTGCAGTATTAGGTTTGGGAGTTCTCTCTTTGGAAAAGGAATTGAAATGCTAAAGACTAGGCAAGCTGAGTGCTCTTTGGGGTGTCCCTGGGCCAAGAACACCAACCTCTAAGGTGGTATAAAACCACAGCCTGGCAAGAAGGTACATTTTTTTTTCAGTCCAACTTTCCAGCATTTCCCCACATTCTCAAGTCTTTCCATTCTCACATTACAAAGAACCTTTCATCTTGAGCTATTAGGCTTTTTCACTTCTCAGACAACCTCCCGGAAGCAGGCCAAGGAAAATTCCTGTGGTGACAGGTCACTAAACCATTTCTTGGGAGGCCACTGCAGCACTTCACACTCGTTCACACCCCACCCCCAAAACGAGGGGTGGACAGAAAGAGGCTCCTTCACCCACCTTCTGTACCACTTTCCTGTTGAGGCCTCAGGAGGGGCTGAGGATGGTGATTTTCTAAATATGGGCACAACAGACCACTTGTAAGACTTGGAGGAGCCTTTGAGTTCTTGAAACACTGTACCTATTAGACTGGTTGAAGTTTTGCCACCCGATGTGGATAATGTCGGCATTCATTCCCACCCCAGCAGCCAAGACCGGCCGTGCTTGGAATCTACATGTACGGCAGCAGAGCCACTTGCCCCACAGCTACAGACACAGGTTGGACACGGGGACACTCCTGGGCTTTAGTGAGGAGAGAGAGGTTATGACACCCACTGCCATCTTTAAGCACACAGCGCACCAGGGATTGTGCTAAGATCCCTACAGCCACGATCTCATTTGAGTCTTATAATACACGTGACGAGGCTCTGGTGTCCCCTTTCTCTAGATGAAGGCCTGGAGAGGTTGATAAAATAACTTGCCAGAATCTCATGACATTTAACAGGAAGAGCCATGTTTTAAACATAAGTTGAGTTCTAAAAACTTTGCTAGTCAGCTCTTCTGTACTGGTTAAGAGCATGGAGCCACACTGCCTGGGTTCGCGTCTTGACTCTGCCACTTACTAGCCAGGAGACCAGGGACAGGTTACTTAGCCACCGTCTTCCTTGGCCCGTTCATCGGTAACGTGCTTCATATCATAGGATTGTTGCAAAGATTAAATGAATCAGTGTATGTAGAGCGTTTAGTGCCTGGCACATAGAAGGCACTATATAAAGTGCTGGCCATATATGTCAAATCCTTTTTTCCTCTGGATGATGGAAACTTAATCTCAGAAGTTTTAGGGCTTCTCCAACTACCCACCCACTCCCCTCACCCCTACCATGGGTTGTGTCTGTATTCCCAAGAGGCTTAGAGTGGTGCCTGGCATATAATTAGCCCCCGGTAAGTGTTGGTGATTAGTATGGCAGTGTGAAGGCAGGGGAAGGGGAGAGCATCTGATCCTCCATCAGCATCCATCCTCTGTGGTGTGGTGTCCCCAAAGAGAGATGGCCACTGTCCAGACACTTGCATTTATGGGTAGGACAAGAACTGGGAGGCAACCATTATCGTACATATAGCAAGTTACTGTTATTTTAATGTCCTAACAATGAATGTGTGTTTAATTGATTCAAAGGATAGGGGAGGTGAATTAAGGTCCTGGTCAGAGCTCATTAAATCAAAGAAGTTAGCACTTAGAACTCTTCCAGGAATAAATTGCATAGAAAAGCTTTGAGGTGTGCTGTTCATTGGAAGGAATTGTCACTCTCCAACCACCACCACCCCACGTGTGGTCCGACCCCACTGCCCTCCTCCGTCTCCTTTCCCTCTGGGTGCCTGGGAAGCCCGGGCTTGTCTGCTGCCCTGCCCCCAGCCTAGGCTTTGTCGTGACTGTACTTTCCACTTCTCTTCCAGCTTAAGAGTTGGACAGTGGAGGACCTTCAGAAGAGGCTCTTGGCCCTGGACCCCATGATGGAGCAGGAGATTGAAGAGATCCGGCAGAAGTACCAGTCCAAGCGGCAGCCAATCCTGGATGCTATTGAGGCTAAGAAGAGGCGGCAACAGAACTTCTGAGCAAGGCCAGGCCGGGAGGGCCCCCTCCCCCCAGGCCTTTGGTGAATTTGGGATTGCACACCTCACGCCAGTTAGCCAGCACTTCTGCTCCATTGTTTCTCCACAGCACCTCTGTGAACTCAGGAATGTGCGCCAGTGGGAAGGGCTACGTTGATGGCCAGCTTGCCACCGTGATGTATTTACATTGGTCAGGTGTGTTACTTCAAAGGATTTATATTGGCGCTTTTAACTCAGAGTTTTAAACCCCAGGAACCAGAGACTCCTAGTTGAGTGATAGCTGGGAAAGTTTTACATTGTCTTTTTGTTTTTATTCTCCCAATAGCTTTCGATTGTTCTTTCTGGAAGACTTTTTTAAAATATATAAATATGCATATATATATATATATAAATTATAAATAGATTCCCCACTCAGTGTGGTGGCATCTTTGTACAGGTACAGTTTGAAACAATTTGCCTCTTCTCTGTAAGATTATGGTACTGTGGAACATGAGGGCAGAGGACCCCACGAGGCTGTTAGGGAGTCACTGAGTCCCAGGAGCCAACCTCTCACCCTTTGCAGGGCTGCAATTAAAATTAGGTTTGCGACAGTCCTTTCACCATGGGTTCAGCCTTGTATGGTCACCACCGGCTTCTGGAGCCGTTGGTGACGTCCAAGGGCAAGCCTCAAGAGTTTGTGTTTACTCTTTGAGTCCCGGGAGAAGCCTGGCATCCTCTCTGCAAATTGGCCTTTGCTGTTTCAGCGCCTTTCATTCATCTGCACTCGCCCGGCTGCCTAAAGTCACAGCACAGACACTGCCCAGTGCCTTAAGAGGAGACGTGATCCAGTGGGGGACAGGCCTACCAGGAGCTCTCAGCAAACACGGCGCTGTGCTCCATCCACAAAAGGGAAAGGGTTTTTGACACTCTCATTGTTCATATGCAAGTCATACACGTGGCATTTTGCTCCTCATTCCTTATAGACTGGGGTAGAGGGCATTGCTTTTGTGACCCACATTCAAATATGTGACTGTTTTCTTTTTTCTTTTACTGCTAAGGGGTCTGGAAAGGATAAATGAATCTCAGACTACGATTTGTTCCCCAGGAGGCTCAACCCAGACACAGCGTGTCAGAGCTGGAAAGGGCCGTAGAAATCATCTGGCCTGACCCTCTTGTGTGAATAGGAAAACTGAGGCTTAGAGAGGGCAAGTGACGTGGTCCAAATCACAGAGCAAGTTAGAGTAAGAGCTGGGACTAGGACTCAGGGTCCTCAATCCTGGGCCACTGAGCCAAGCAGCCCCTTCTCTGAGGGAAGAGACTGTGTCAGTTTTGGTCCAGTCATCCCAGGGAACCTCTTGACAGAAACTTGCTCTTGCCTCTTCAGCGAGTGACCTGGCTGTGAAGAATTTCCTCAGAGGATCCAGGTCATTCGGTCCCAGTGTAGCCATGAGCCTTGCAGCGTCTGCCAGATAGCAGACCAGCACCCACGGAGGCAGATTTAGGGCCTGAAGCATATCAGAGGGCTTTGCAAAAGACAGCACTGAGCTATCCTCCTGCAACTTTGGCTCAAAGTCACATGGCATTTAGTCACACAGCAAAGTTGTGTGACAGTTGGGAAAGACAAATATCTGTTTATTTTCTCTAATATCTCTTTCCCTCAGCTAGGGGAGCCATGACTGGGTTGCACCTCAGGATACTGTAAATTGACTCCATAATTGCTTTAGCTCCCTAAACCTGGGAATCAATGGAAAGACAGGGAATGTTCCTTTTCTGTGGCCAGATTCTGTTCTTTGCAATTAAAGCCAGTTTTAAAAAAATACAAGAGGCAGTTGTTCGCCTTTAGGGCTTGGCCACTGAAGTAGTTACGTGACAGATACAGAAAATAGAGGACAATTTGAGGATCTTGCTGGAAAAATAAAGTGCAGCTAATATTTGCTGACCACCTATTATACACCTAGCACTGAGCGAGGTAGGGTCCAAACTTAACAATAACCCCGTGAGTTAAGTACTTCATCTCCATTTCACAGATGAAGAAATGGGTTAGGAGAGAAAGATTCCTTCTCGAGGCAGTGCAGCTAGTAAGTGGTAGAATAAAGTGACCACTTTTTCTTGCATAGACTAATAACTCTAACTGGGCATTTTTGGAAAACAGCTAAATTAATCATCAAATCTAACAGCCAAGTTAGAGTTTTAAAAATCAAATGATCAAGCATGCATACCCCCACGCCATTTGCTGTACTAATTAATAGTTCTGTCTCAGTTTCTTTCTTTTTTAAACAAAGAACTTTGCACTTGGCCAGACAGAGAGGAGAAAGCCCACTTTCTCCCTCCCTAAGCTAGATCCAAGTAAAAGAAAGTTCCATTTTCCCCCATAAATATTCTTGGGCCATAAACCTTGATCCAGAGTTTATTTTGTTTCAAGCATGCGTGCACCTAATGTGCTGGCCCAACAAAGTCTGTTGCTCACCGGTCTGGCTAGACAGAGCCCTTTGTTTAGATCAGAGAAGTTTCCTGACAAGGTGTGTTTGTTTTCTAGTGACTAAAAGGCAGAGGAGCAAGTCCTGGTGATTTTTTTCTTGAATACTGAATTCAAGATAGATCAGCTTGCTTTCACTGAGCCCTGAGCTTCAGTCATTGCCTCAACTCTTGAGACGCTCAGTTGTTCTCTGCTTCCAAGAAGTGATGCCCTAATTGTATCTTTAAAAATATCCAGTCATGTGGAAGCAACTGAAGAACTGTATCTTTGACTCCTTGAGATTGTAGACCTTGATTCAGGAAACATTCTTTTTTTTCTTTCTCCCCACTACTGGCTGCAACAGATTGCCTTAGGAAACATTTATTGAGCACCTACCAGATAACAGAAATTTATTATGCCATTTAAAACTTTGTAGCTCTCTTCAATATCAGGAATGAGAGAGGTGATATCACTGTAGAGCCTATGGCTATTAAAAGGCTAAGAGCAATATTATGAACAACTTTATGCTTATAATTTCAACATAAATGAAATGGACAATTCCTTAAAAAATGCAAAGTACCAAAGGTCACTCAAGAAGAAAGAGATAATCTGAATAGCCCTTTATCTGTTGAAACGTAATAGCTCTGGGAGATACAGGTATTATTGTCCTCACGTTACAGATGAGGAAACTGAGGCTTGGAGAGGTAGAGTCTGTTGCTCAAGGTCATGTGGCCTAGAATACGGCAGGGCCAGGGTTCAAGTCCAGGTCTTCTGATTCTTATTCCAGTGTCCTTTCTAGCATACCATGTTGCCTCTAAAGATTGCAGCTCCTCATTTACTGGAAAATTGTTCCTGCCCAATCCACATCTCCACCCTTTCTGAAGCACTGTGTTTGTGTTTTCATCGGGATTATTATATTCATTGTCTTTGGAACACATGTTCTTGTTTGTGTTTGGAAAAAGAATCTCTTCCACCAGCTTGCACTCGGACCAACTTGGGAAAAAAAAAAGCTTAAATACTGTTGCCGATGTACAATTTAAAAATGTGAAGTTTGTAGCTTTAACTTTTTGTAACAAAAACTAATAGCACTGGCTTATGCGCTGACTTGAAATGCTATTTTGTAAGATTTGGATGTAAATAATCAGTTGAGGTCAGCAGTTTGTATATGTGTGAGACATAGCTTCCTCCCTCGCCCCCCTCCTTTTTTTTTTTAAAAGTTTGAGATGCTTCCTATGTGCTTTTATGTTAGAATTGTTCTCCCTCCTTCCTCCTCCTTCCTCCTCCTTATACCTTGTCACCTGTTTTAAATAAACTGTCTTTTGGACCACAGACTATTCCCTTTTGAAACACGAGATTCTCCATATATAGCCTGGATAATGGTGCTGGGAACGATCTTCATGACACGACTCTGTGGTGTGTTTATTCTAAGGCCCGACGCTGGGGAGAGGTAGGTGAACTTTTGTTGGGCACCTACTGTGTGCCCGGCACTGAGCTCATTGTCAGGGACTTAAAGATGAACCAGACACAGTTCTTGCCGAGCAGCTGGGGAGTCAGCCAACCACAGAAGCACACAATATTGGAAATACTGTGGGAGAAGGAAGTACACGGGCTGTGCACACACACAGGAGGGCGTGACGGTCATTTCTGCTGGGGTATCCAAGAAAGCTCTTCTGGAGGAGGTAATACATCCTGAAACTTGGAAAATGAGGAAGAGATGGCCAGGTCAGTAAAGGGTAGGCAGTGAGGGAGAGAAGGGGTCCCAGCCTTTTCAAAGGGTCTGGTGTGAGAGTCTTACGTAGATAACCTTGGAAGCCTTCATCCCTGTCTGCTGCTGTGTGAAGCCAGGCCAGGCACGGCCCAGCAGTGAGGAGCGGGGTGGGTGGGGACAGCAGGGTCCTGCCCTTGTACGGCCCATTTTCCCATTTTTACCCGGAATACTTTTCCGGCTTGACCTTGGGTTCTCTAAGTCTTAATAGTTTACCTTGCAGCAGAGAAGGAACAGTTACACTGAAAAGTAAGTGTAGGTCTCTTGAGTCAAGTTGCTCTACAATATTTAATACAGTTCAACAGTCTGTATAACTGTCATGTTAATTCTGCCAGCTTTTCATTTCCTCTTTTTTTTTTTTTTTTTTTTGTGAACGAGTCGCACGCTGTTGCCCTGGCTAGAGTGCCGTGGCGTCAGCCTAGCTCACAGCAACCTCAGACTCCTGGGCTCAAGCAATCATTCTGCCGCAGCCTCTCGAGTAGCTGGGACTACAGGCATGCGCCACCATGCCCGGCTCATTTTTTTCTATTTTTGGTAGAGACAGGGTCTTGCTCTTTCTCAGGCTAGTCTCGAACTCCTGAGCTCAAACGATCCGCCTGCCTCGGCCTCCCAGAGTGCTAGGATTACAGGTGTGAGCCATCGTGCCCGGCCTCTGCCAGCTTTTCTTGGAGTGGGGTGCTATGTGTGTTTACTGTTTCCTAATTACCTCACTCCCCGAAATACTTAAGTGTACCTTCCTTACCATTGCCAGGGTTGATGACAGATGCTCCCTGTTGGTCAGAGTGAAAATCTATGGCCAGAAGGTGGCGAGAAGGAGGGATGAAGTAAATTTACATTTATTCAGCACTTGTTAATATGCCAGACACAATGCAGAGCCTTTTAGATTAAATACTCCATCTTTTTTTCTCACAAACTCTGAGCTATATAGCAGCGCACCCTTTCTGTAAATCTGTGATTCTCACCGTGTGCAGCACTGCTGGCTAGGAGGGGTTTTGGAGATGTGTGGGAGGGTTTTGTTGTGACAAGGATTGAGGGGCTCCACCAGCATTTAATGGGCTGGCGCAGGTTGCTAGATGTTCTGCAATTCACACTGGGGCAGTCCTGTGTGACAAAAATGTCGTGTCCCGCACAACATGTCATGTGTCCCGCACAACATTCATATATTTCACTGGATATTTATTTTCATGAAAAACTTGTTTACAAATATCTGAAACTAAACAAAATTTCATTTACATGTAAACACAGTACTTTGTACAGGGTTTTACAGTTAATTTTCTAAGAATGAACTGTGTAGAAATGGAGAGATGCCTGTAGTTTGTTTTGTTTGGGCCTTTCCCAAGAGTTGTTCTTTATTTCAGAAAAATCACATCATCAGTGGCAGCGATGCGTGTGAGTTTTGAGTCACTGGTGCAGGACAACACACCGAGATCAGTTTAGATTTGCAGCTGTCCTATTCACAGATTCTATATAACATGCAAACAAGTGATAATTTCAGAGAGTGGTGAAGTACTGTAAAAGACAACAGGGTCATGGGGTTGAGAGTAGCGTGTGTGCATTCACGTGTGAGAGGATGTGCTGGGAGAGACGGCTTTATACAGAGTGATCCAGGCAGTGAAGAGATGAAGATGACGTTTGAAGGGACACCTGACTAAGAAGAAGGGGCCAGGCAGGTGGAACACCAGAGGATACGCGTTCCAGGCCGAAGGAATGGCAAGAACAAAGACCCTGCGGCAAGAACAAAAGTCTGCTTGTTGCAGGATGGCCACGTGGCTGGAACAGTGCGAACAAGGCGAGTGAAGGCAAGTGTGTACGGGACCTTGTGGTCCGTGGGAAGGGACTTGGGTGTCACTTTTCATGGGGAGCCATCAGAGGGTTTTAAGCAAGGAACTGGCATGATCAGATTTATGTTTTTCAAAATTATGCCTTCGTGTAACAGTCTTCAGCTATAGCCATCGGGAAAATACAGTCTGCCCTACGTATAGATGGGTACTGCATCCATGTATTCGACCAACCATGGGTCAAAAATGTTAGGAAAAAATTGTTTCTGTACTGAACATGTACCACCGAGGATGAGGCTCTCAGAGAAGGGGTAGCATCTGTCACAGTTCGAGTTTAAGGAAGTGAGGAATGCCCAGGCTGTGTGATAGAATGTTTTGTTTCAGCTGCATAGAATAATGTAAAGGGAGAGTCAACAAAGCAAGCCCAAATATCAATCCCCCCTCCTCCTTTTTGGGTGCAGAATGGCATGTACAGCGTTTCTGTGACCAGTGAATCTCATGATTTGCAGTCTCATGATTGAATCTCATGATTTGCAGAGAGTCCTCCAGATACCAGAGTTGGTACCCAGTTATGCAGGTTGTTGCGTTCACAGCCCTGCTTCGCTCTTACGAAGTTAGGCATTGATAGGATGTGGGATTATGACGAGTGGAATGGTCATATGAGAGGATGTGGGAGAACGTCAAAGCTCTCTAAAACACTGGGTGCAAACAGCTCACACCCTTCCTCACACTCCTTGCTTGCCCCACCCCTCGAGGCTGCTTAGCTGGAAGGCAGGGATCAGTCTGGCCTAGAGGGTGAAAAGTAGACTGAGTAAGAAAGAATCTTCCACCCGTGCAGAATTGCAGAAATGTGTTAATTGACACCATCCAAAATTTGGGGAATATTTGTGGGAATGTATTTTTGTGGCGCTTGATCAAGGAAGGGGAAATGTGATTTTGGACCAGGCTGATCTTCTTGATAAGAAGTCACTTAGCAGGGATTTGGCATTGTCTGTGCTGCTCTGGGAGCTGGCTGGGCTCTAACAATTTGATGAGTTGGCTAATGCAAACCTGAACCAAATGCTGGCCCATGTGAAATGGAACTTAAAGGCCCCAAGTCCCTTGGCATCATGTAGGGGAAGGGATTTAAAGATTTCTGAAGACAGGATATTGGATTGGGTCTATTTGGGCCTTCTTCCCACAAATACCTCTCACTATGGCCCTCACACTTTATCCTTGCCTTGAGGAAAGTCTAGATCAGGAATGCTGCCAGGTGCAGGGGCTGTGATTTGAAATAGGTTCCCTCATTTCGGAGGGGAAGAAGTATGCAGAGGGTGGGAGGCCAGGTGTTAGCATTTAATCCCAAGAAATTAAGTGACAATGAGCATTATATAAGATTCAGCAGTCTCCGTATGAGGCCAGAACTCAGGATGTAGGGCTGCAAAAAGTTAAATCAAAGGCAACCCACCAAAGCCTTACTTGATTTGTATAACCAGCAAAATATAAGAAACAAAATTTAAAAAATCCAAAAACACTCTGTAGCTCTGGCGGAAGAAAGTCCTGACTTGAGCCACCGTGATAGTTACAGATCATCATCCAACACAGGGCTTGAGTTAGTGTATTGATCTAAGTCCCTTTGATCAAAGCATATGCTACTCACCCTTGAGGAAGGCCTCTGCTATACTACTACATGAGCATAATGCAAATTTTCCCTCGTCTTCTAAAAGGACCTGTGGCCATTTACCAGGGTAACTGGATGCTCGAGAAAGGGAAATACCTGAACCTTTCAAGGAACCCTGGATGAAGACTTTAAGCTGATGTCAATTTCTTGGGTTCCAGAGCACCACTGTAGGCCAACCTATCATGAAGAACAGTGTTTCATTTTTGTCCACATCATTGGAGGCCTAGTGGGATTCCAAAGCTATCCTCTATCTCCAGTTTCTGAGTGACATTGGCTCCCTGATGCATGGAGTAAGGGCCATTATGCTACATTAATAAAAGGCCAATAGAATCCACTTCAACAACTGTTTCAAAATACAAAAATCAACAGTGGAAACATCTTTGGGGAGGCTGCAGAGATTAGTGCCTGTACCACAGAACTTGCAGGGTGATGTCTCTTATCAAAACACCACTAATTTCCCCTGTTTGGCTGGTGCAGAATTAGATGGGTCTTAGGAAATGTCCTCACAAGTGTGCTTATAAGACACAGGCATTGGGAGATTTGACACACAGAGAGAAGGTGATGTGATGCCAGAAGCAGAGAATGGAGCCAGGCAGCCACGTGCCAAGAAGGCCAAGGAGTGCTGGTCGCCCCCAGAATCTGGAAGAGGCAAGGAGGGGACACTCCCAGAGACCCTCTAGAGGGACTGTGACCCTGCTGACACCTTGATTTTGGATTTCTGGTCTCCAGAACTTTAAGAGAGTACATTTCTGCTGTTAACAACCTTTTAATAAAGGGATTTGTTCTGTGAAGTTTGGATTCAGTTGAGGGACCACACTTGGGGATGTGGGGGGCCACACGAGGCCTTGAGGCCGCAGGTTCCCCACCCCTGGTAAGCCATTACGTTTGTGGTAATTAGTTACAGCAGCCCCTGGAAACTAATGCACCTTCCAATAAATTCACTTTTTGCTTAAGATGGTCAGTCGATTTCTGTTGCTTGCAATCAAGGGACTCTAATTGAAACAGTTGTTCGTCATTTTAATGATTTACTCTAATGAATTACCCTCCAACTGGATTCCTGTCTCTTGCAACCTGTTCTGGCTGGTACAATCACAGACAAAGGCTGTGCCAGATCCAAGACTGGAAACAGAGACTGGATTCCAAGCCATTCCACATGCTGCCCCCCATCCCCAATCACTCAGAGATACCAGCTCCATACAGTGTCCCTGGCAGGGCTCTTTATTTGCATAACGTGTTTCACTGACACACAGGAGAAGTAGTTGTTGCTTTTCTGCCAGGACCACACATAAACTTGTGGGGGGCACAGTCCAGGTGATTCTCTCCTGGGCTTTCTCCACACCAGCTTTAGAGACTTGTTTGCAAGGTCAGAAAGTCTGGGAGCCATCTGGCTTGGTGTGTTTGACAAGACCACGGGAGTGGTGCATGCAGCCCTTCTGATCTGGGCCCCACGTTGAAAGGCGAGTGTGCGGGAGGGCTGGAGTGTGCTGAATTCGTGACAGCACCTTTGGCTTGGCTCCAGCCTCTGCTCCAATCCAGATACTCGGGATTCAGGGGTGAATTGGGGACCCACTATGTGCTAGGCCCTGTATATGACACAAGACCTTCAACATGCAATTCCTTCTGCTTGGAATATCCCTCCCAGGAACCCCTATGCCTAATTAGCTACTTATCCTTTTGATGGCAGGTTGGATGGTCACTTGCTTGGGAAAGCCTTCTATGACCTTCTTGTATGCGCAGTGGTCCCTGCTACATTACACACACTGAGGTTCCTTGTACTTAGAGTGCACTATTATATATTTATGTGATTATTGCATTAATGGCCGTCTTCCCTACCAGTCCAAGCTTCACGAGTATAGGGATATATATTTTATCCACTACTGTATCTCTTGAGCAGTCAGTAAATTAGAGGCCAGGTGGGCAAAATAAATCTGAGGAGTGGCTGGGCATGACACAGCAGTGTGTGTGTGTGGGCAGCAGATGGGCGAGACGCTGTGGGGAACGGGAGAGTGCATGCCTCACCCAAAGGAATTCAAATTTTTAAAATATACTAAAAATACTGTTCGGCTAAATAAAACATGTCTGCAGGCCACATGTGAAGCCCTCGCTTAAGATCCTTCCAATAGATATTTGTTGAATGAGTAAGTGAAGAACCTACAAGGACGTCATTGTAAAAACCTCAAGAACTAAGCAGGAAAGGGGAGGCAGAGCTGAGAGGGCCTCCACTGCAGTCTCGTTCACACGCTTTTGAGGACTGAGTCTCTCTCTGCTATTCCTCTTCGCTCTCCAGGCTTTGCACCCAGGAGGCCATATGAATTGATTGACCTACTCGACAGTTACTAAGTGTCTACTCTGCACCAAGCCTGGGCTTCCGACAAACGTCTTCCGTCTTGGGGTTCAGTGTGATGAGCAGAGAGAGTCACAGGCAACGACAGTATAGTGTGGGTGCTGTAGCCACAGTATGTGAAAAGGGTTATGGGGACTCCTCCCCCAAACTTCTCAGCAAGTGGAGGAGGACCCGGCAGGTGGGTATGAGAGCTGTACCCTAGCAAGGATGAGGGGCTGGAGCTGGCCAAAAGTCCCAAGTGTTGGCCTGGATGGTCGCTCGAGGCAGGGCTGGGGGTATGCGTGGTGGGCAGGAGGGAACTGCCAAAGTCAGACTGGAGGAGTCTGGGAGGCAGGTGTCCATGCATGGCAGACCCCCTGCCACCAACATTTCTGAGCTGGGCTGGCTTGAATTCAGTGCCCCCTCTGCTCTACTTGGCTTTCCTCTCGCTCTGGGTCATAGACTGTGACCATTCGACAGATGGGCTGGAATCTGGAGACAGGGGCAGGGAGCGGCCCACTCACATAGCAGGTCCTGGTGCAGCTGGGTCTAGACTTGAGGCCTCAAGCCCTTTCAGATTTTCTTTAACTCAAATCAGCCCTGGGAGGAAGGTGCGGGAGAGTATTGCTTAGCAAATCTTGCACATCAGCTGAAGAGGCAGTTCCCTTCTCCTCCCTCCCAAGACTCATCTTTGAGAGCTGACTCCTGTCAGAAGCTTCTAGAAAAGAACCATAGCTGAGGTCCAGGTGTCATTCATCCAAATCTCCTGTCTGGTCCTTTCTCTTACTCTGAAAGGGGCCTTTCACCCTATGGATCAACTTTGGGGATCCAGGAACCCCCTAAAACCTCATGTAAACTTTGTGAGGTCAGAAGAAAGAGGGAGTTGATGGAGCACTGGTTCCAGCAGACCAACTAGCCTGGATTCCAAACTTGACTCTGCCACTTCTATTGTGTGGGGTTGGGTGAGTCATTGCTCCTCTGAGCCTTGGTTTCCTCATCTGTGAAATGGGGATAATTCTCATCCTCCAACACAGGGCCAAACACTGGCTAATATACAGGAGGTGCTCAGCAATCACTGGCATCCTTTTGACCTTCTCCCTCTGGCTCATTCCTGCTACATGGACAGCTTCCAGGCTGCTCTCAGAATCTCGCAGAATCTAGGTATTACAATCTCCCGCCCCAGGCCTCGGGAGGAAGGTATGCAGCTTCTGAGTCTCATTTCTCAGGCCAGCGTAAGTGGTCCTGAGAGGTTCACTACCACGAAGAACTTAAGAGGGGAGGAATCTCTGCTCTGTTCCAGCTGATTGCAGGGGCATGGGAAGGAGTCATGGAGCTCTGGTTCTAATAAATCTGTGGCTTTGGAGACTCATTGGGGGCCTCCAGGTCTGCAGACCTTCCCTCCTGAGAGGTCTCTCTGGATGTCTCCAGAGACGCGTTTGACACCCCGTCAACACTGCTCAGCAAGTCCTCAAACTCTCGGTGGCCGCTGTTGCGCACGGCTGCCTCCAGAGCCTTCTGGCGCTGGTAGAAGTGGGAGAACTTGTTGAAGATGATGGTGATGGGGAGTGCTACCACCAGGATGCCCCCTAGGATGCAGCCCGAGGCTGCCAGCTTGCCAGCCAATGTCACCGGCACCACATCCCCGTAGCCCACGGTGGTCATGCTCACTGTGCCCCACCACCAGCAGGCTGGGATGGTGTTAAAGCCCACGTCCTCTTCTTTCTCAGCTGTGTAGGCCACGCCGGAGAACACTGACACACCCACGGCCAGGTACAGCAGTAAGATGCCCACCTCACGGTAGCTGTGCTGAAAGGGAATGCAGGAACCCAAATCAGAGCTGGCTGGGTTTACAGACCTTGTATTGGGTGTATGGGGAAACTGAGGCCCAGAGAGCATAAGGGACAGGTCCAAAGTCACAGAGCAAGGTAGAGCTGCTATCAAGACCCAGAAGCCCTGATGCCAAACTAAGATCTCCCAACTAAAATAGGAAGCAAAACTCCCTGGGATTGAACACAGGCCTAATTTCTGTTGTCCAATGTGCCTGCTAGGCCACCACTGCTTCATCTAACTTGAGGGTTACTGGTGGCAACAGCCAGTAACTGAAGAGCTTGTGATTTTTACACTGTTGCAGGACCAAGAGAACCATAGTTTATATTCCACAAGGCAGAGTTGGTTTCATGTACTTTTTTTTTCTTTTTTTGGAGATGGAGTCTTGCTCTGTTTCCCGGGCTAGAGTGCCGTGGCATCAGCCTGGCTCACAGCAACCTCAAACTCCTGGGCATAAGCAATCTTTCTGCCTTAGCCTCCTGAGTAGCTGGGACCACAGGCATGCACCACCATGCCTGGCTAATTTTTTCTATATGTTTTTAGTTGTCCAGCTAATTTCTTTCTATTTTTAGTAGAGATCTCACATTTAGTAGGGGGTCTCACTCTTGCTCAGGCTGGTCTTGAACTCCTGACCTTGAGCAATCCTCCCGTCTCAGCCTCCCAGAGTGCTAGGATCACAGGTGTAAGCCACCAAGCCCGACCGGTTTCATGTACTTTTGATTTGTTTTGACAAGTAGGAAAATATTTTTTGCCCCTCTAGGAAGCTGAGAGGCTATAAGGTCCCTAGACCATGCACAGGATGCACTTTGCTATGGCAGTCCCTGTTTGCTCTGTCCCTGAGGCTAAGCACTAAGGCAGTGATTCTCAAAAAGGTAATTGTGCCCTTGAGGGGACATTTGGCAATGTCTAGAAACGTTTTTGGTTGTCACAACTGGGACAGGTGTGCTATTGTCACCTAGTGGGCAGAGGCCAGGGTGCTGCTAAACATCCTGCAATGCACAGGACAACTCCCCACATCAAAGAATTATCTGGTCCCAAGTGTCAAGGGTGAGAACCCCTAACCTAGAGCAGGAACTCTCTAACTGTAACGTGTGGCGGAATCATGTAGGGCTCTTGTTTAAAAAGCAGAACCCAATCGAGTAGATCTGGGGTAGGACCAGAGCATCTGCACTTCTAGCAAATTTCCAGGTGATGAGAAAGCTGCTGGTGGTTAGCGGCCTCACTTTTAGCTGCAAGGTTCTCATCTGGGGTATTTTACACCTGTATGGGCCCTGGCAGTTCCCATCAATCCTCTTCTCCCTCCTTGCAGACAAAGCTGGCAGCATCAGGCCCTGGCTCTCTGCATGGTGGAGGCAAGGCGAGTTCTGGGGCAGAGAGATCTTCCCTGCAGAGATGCTGAGCTCAGGGGGTCTGGCTGATGGAATTCCCTATGCCTGCTCAGTGCCCTAGGATTCTGCCCAGGTCACCTGCCAGTACCCAGTCTCCTGGTAGCCCTGCCATAAGGGCATGCAAGAGGCTTTACTAAGCCTTGGGTGGAAGGGATCTTTTACCATCTTCTGGGGATCCTCAACAGGATTGCAGGGAGCTTTAGCAGACAGAGCAGGAGGTGCTGGAACCAGGCATAGCTGGGTTCTTCCCTAGGCTCCACTACTTACTAAGGAACCTCCAGCAAGTCTTGTCACCTCTTGGAGCCTCAGTTTCCGCACCCACAATAATACCTGCCCCCTCTAGCTCCCTATGCCCTGGGGATAAAATCCAAAGTTGTGGGCCAAGAGTTCATGGCCCTTCAGTACCCTGCTCCACTCACCTCCTCAATCTCATCTCTTCCCTTCACGTCCCCCTCCCAGCCATTCATCCTGCTCTCTTTCCCGGCCTTGGCACAAGCTGTTCACCTTGCCTCCCTCCCCAAATCAGGCTAATTTCCCTGCCTTGAGTGTAAGCTTGCCAGGGCACTGCTCCACCCCCAGCGCAGCACCTGGCACAAGGATGGTGCTCAATAAACTGCAACCAGGCTTTTAAAAGCCAACCCTCCAACCTCAGCTTCTCCATCTACAGGAAGAGAATAAATAACTGTCTTCCTGAGGAAGTTGTCCTAAGGACTAAATTGATAACGAATGTGAAACCGGCACAGATTTAGGGCTCACTATTAGTGTGGGGCTATTTCTAGGCTTTGCCTATTAAGGGAGACCTATGACTGTCTGTGCCCGCGATAATGCCAGAAGAAAGGCTCTGGGCAGAGAAGCCAGTTAGCATCCTGCTTTGCACATCTGTGTGCTATGTGTTATTTTATGTTTGACGGATGTATCAAAAGCGACCTTTGTCTTGTTTTTTGTTTGTTTGGAAAGGGAAGGACAAGCAAAGCTATGCCCCCAATTTTCTCCTTGGGAAATAGAGGTAACAGTAAGCTCTTCCCTACAGGGCTGTTGGGAAGGTCAGATCAGATGTGAAACTGTACACCTGGCACCTAGCTGTGCCTGGCATAAGGGACTGCGTCTCAGTTCAGCGTGCGCCTGGACGTGGCAGGTTTGTAAGTCCACCCGCCAACCTGCCCCATGGCTACACCCGCCTCCCTCCACCCCAACGCGGCCTCCGAGAGTCCTACCTTGAGCGTGGCGCCCAGCGAGCGCAGCCCGGTGGAGTGGCGTGCCAACTTGAGCACACGGAAGATGCGCATGAGGCGGAACACCTGCACGACCTTGCCCAGGTGGCCAAGTTCCTCGCCACTCGTGCCGCCGTGGTTGTTGCCCCCCAGCGCCACGCTGGCCAGCAGCGTGAGATAGAAGGGCAGCACCGACACGATGTCGATGAGGTTGAGCGGGTGGCAGAAGAAGTTGCGCGTGCTGGGCGCCAGCAGGAGGCGCGACGACACCTCGAAGCTGAACCAGGCGATGCAGAAGTACTCGAGGCGTCGCAGCACCGGGTCGTCGCGCGCGTCTTCCGCGCTGCGGCCCGCGGCCACTGTGGCCACGGCGGCCGCCGCCTCGCGGGCCTGGTACTCGGGCAGGCTGTGGATGCACATGGCAGCGATGGAGGCGAGCACCACGCCGATGGAGACGCAGCTGAAGAGCTTGCTGGGCAGCGAGTAGCCCGGGTTCTCCATGGTCAGCCAGAGGCGGCGGCGCAGGCGGCCGCAGCGCGCGGTACCGTAGCGCGCCAGCTCGCGCTGCACGTCGGAGATCTCGTCCGGGTTGGGGTCCACGCTGCTCGGCGTGTCGCTGTCCTCGTCCCAGGCGCGCGGCCGCGTCACCCGCCGCTCCAGGTAGCGCGCGCGGCAGCACGCGGCCAGCGCGCTCTCGCCCAGGCCCCAGTAGTCGGCCTCCTGGCCGAAGGCGAAGACGCACAGCTCGTCGAGCACGTGCAGGCGGCCGGTGCGGTAGAAGTGCAGCAGGCTCAGGAAGAAGCCCGGGTGCCGGTCGAAGTAGAATTCGCGCGCCGCCGCGTCGTAGTCGTCGCACAGGCGCCGCGCCTGCTCCTCCGACCTCGCGGCCTGCAGGCGGCCCAGCCGCGTGCCCGGGAAGCGCGCCACGGCGCGCGCGCTCAGCCGCCGCCGCACGCCGCCCACGTTCACGCGCAGCGCCTCGTCGCTCCGCCGCCAGGGGACCCCCGAGTCAGGAACCCCGGAGTCGGGCACCGGGGGCTCGCTCACCATGGCTGCAGTGTTCCCACCTGCGGACACCGGAGGGGCGCGCTGAGGAGGGGTCCCCAGGCCTCCCGTCCAGGAAAATCGTGTTAAAATATCTTGCTCCATCCACCAGCCAGGGGGTGTTGGAGGCTCTGAAGACCGGGGATGCAGAAATGCTCAGCAGGTGTCAGGTGCCCTCTGGACTCAGAGTCAGGCCTGGATTTGGCTATCCCCCAACCCCCAATGGGGGCACTTTGGCCAAATCAGTGACCCTCCGCATGCCCATTTCATTTTTCTTCTGCAGAAAAGGAATGCTGAGATCTACCTTGAAGGATTATGAAAGCAATGGAATGGCAGGATGTCCTGGCACCTGATGGGTGCCCATATAGGGTGTCTCCTGTTTCCCGAATAACTTGGATAAGCACACCAGAAGTCTACTGAGGGATCTTGGACATGCCGGCCCTCTGAATCTTAGTTTCCTCCTCTGCAAAATGGGGATGTTAATACTTACCATCTAGGGCTGCTGGGGGAATCAGTTTAGACCAGTTGTTCTCAAAGTGTGTTCCCCGGACGAGCAACATCAGCATCACCTGGGAATTTGTGAAAAGATGCAAATTCTCAGCCTGCCATAGATTTACTGAACCAGAAACTCTGGGGGTGGGGGTCCAGCAGTCTGTTTTAACTCGCTTCAAGGGTGATTTGGATACATGGTCAAGTTTGAGAGCCACTGGCTTATAATTACGTAAAGCATCTGTAGAGTTAGACCTGACCTTGAACCTTGGCTCTCTTGTGTGACCTTAGGCATGTCACATCACCTTTCTGAGTCTGTCAAATGGAGATAAAAATACCCATCTCTAAGTGTGGTTAAAAACATTAAATGACCTAATATATTTATTGGGCCTAGCCAACAGGGTTTACCAAATTATCCACCTGCGTCATTGTCTTCTGGAGTCAGGCAAATGGAGTTTATATCCACACTTGATGTACCTGGGGCCTTGAGGAAGCTCTTCACTCTCCAGGACTCACTTTCCTGCACAATGCACAATGCAGACAAAAGTGCCTACCCACAAGGATGGCTGGAGGATTAACGTAGGTTATGGAAAGTGCTCGGCCTTAGTGGATACTCAGGAAGGACTCGGATCTTTCCACTGCTCACTGACTCCTGGCTCTGCTGGAATTGAAGGCTAGTGACTCACATCCTGACCCTTGGTAATGTCCTCTGCACTGTGAGTTGAGTAATGCCTACTTCGCAGGGTGGACTGAGGATCAAGTATGCATCAAGCCAGCCCAGTACCTGGCAGGGAGCCCACATGCCCTTCACTTATCCTGAGCTTGGTATTAAGCTTGTCTTTAGCTTTGTCACTTGTGTGACTTCAGGCCAGTCTCTTACCTACTCTGGGTTTTAACTCTCTTACCTCTAACAGAATGGGGATAATGGCACTTTGGATGAACAGTTACTGTATGTGTACAAAGCCCCAGGACACAGTAGGGGCTCAATAAACATTGACCCCTTGTACTTCCTTCTGGTCAGACCTGCGTTTGGATTCCAAATCTGCCACTTACTACCTGCTGACCTTGAGTGGCTCATTGCCCTCTCTGGGCTTCAGTTTCCCCCTCTGTACCGTGGGCAACACTATACTTCCCATGAGAGGCCAGGAGGATTAAATGATGCAAGATGTTTATCAGCAGCACAGTCCCTGGCACATAACCTCTGCACATAAATATGTGTGTTCCGTAGCCCCACCTCCCCTCCAATTTGGCATTGGAGATGAACTTTCTAATCCAGTTCCATCATCCACTAGAAGCATGACATTGGGCAAATCCCTTCAGGTATCTAGAACTCACTCTCCTGCTCTATGAAATGGGTTAATTAGTTTGCCAAACATTTCCTGACAAGAATCTGAGTATCAGTAAGAAAGATTAAGTGACTTGTTCAAAATCACCCAGCTAGTCCATGGCACAAATAAGCCTGGAGACCAGGCTTTTTGATTCGAGATTCTTTCCACACACTTATTTTGAGCACCTGATACCTGCCAGTCGCTTGGCTGGGCTTCGTACACACGGCACTCTGTTTAATCCCCACACCAACCCTGCCAGGGAGGTTTTCTGTCCCCATTTTACAGATGAGCAAGGAGGACCGGCTTGGCTCTCCCTAAAGCCTGCCACTCCACGTTGCTGTGTCCTTGGGGGGCTTGCCTAGAGGGGGAACGAGCACGGGGAACTCTAGGCAGCCCCGTCTCCCACTCGGGACCTTGCCCAGACCACGCCCCTCTCCGAGGAGGCCCCTTACCTGTCGCGGGCCCTCCCGGGCGCCCTGTGCCTGTGTTCCCAAAAGTGCCGAGGCTGGGGAGCCCCTGGCTGTGCTCGGGCTCTTCTCTGTCCCGGCGGCCCCGCCGAACCTCGCTGCTGTCTGAGGCCCCGCTGCACCCTCCTCCCTGCTCCTTGTCCGTCTCCGTCCCCGCGGCTGAGGACGCATCGATCGCTGCCGGGGGAGGGAGGGAGGCCGCGGGCAGCCGGAGGCGGTGGTTTCTATTCTTGACTTGATTGGGTGGTAGTGGTGTCTGGAGACCGGACCCAACAGCCAGGGCATCCTCCAGAGTCAGGGTCCCTGGAAGGAGGGGTCATTTAGGCGACGGGGATCCCCCTAGAGAGGGATTTCAGCTGAAGCTTCTCTGGCAAAGGAACAACAGTGTGGTTTGCTTAATTGAGTGCTTAGTATGTGCCAGGTACTTCATCTGCTGCAGGTGACTTATCTCCGTTATTCCTGACACTAAGTAGACAGGGGCAGGCTCTTATGCCCCCCATTTTACAGATGAGGCCCAGTCACTTGCTCAGACTGCAGAGGTCTCAGTAAGGGAGTTGTAGAAGGTGGCTTCATCTCCCTGGGACCCCCAGGCTGTGCCCAAGCCAGCTCAAGTCCTAGTTCTTCCCAGGTGAGCTGTGAAGCCTGACATGGGTCCTTTTGCCCCCTGAAGCTCAGTGTCCTCACCTGCCCAGGGTTCCCTGATTCCCACCTTCCAAGTGGGTTGTGAGGGCAAAGCAGAGCTGTGCCAAAGAGCTTTGTAAAGGTGTGTAATCCTCAAGCATTTACATATTGCTTGGCTGCTGTGTGCCTGGCTGGGGAGAGGGTATTGGAGACACAGGCTTCACAAACATTGTTACTAATAATAATGATCATTAACAACATTTATTGAGCACTTATCTTGTGCCAAGTATAGGCCTCAGCGCATTCAACCTGCAAATATATCATTTCTATCTCACAGGTAAGAAATGTAAGGCTTTGAGAGGCATGGTGACTTGCCCAAGGTCATGATCTCTGAGTCCTCTAGGCCAGCACCATCCAATAAGTCTAATGTGAGCCACATATATAGTTTAAAATTTCTGATAGTAACGTTAAAAAAAAGTAAACAGAAACAAGTGAAATTATTTTTCATAATATATTTTATTTCACCAAAATATTGTAGATCCAAAATATTATAATTTCAATGTGGACTCAGTAAAGAAATTATTAATGAGATATTTTACATTTTCATTTTTGTACTAAGTCTCTAAAATCCAGTGTACTAGTTTTTTATTGCTGCATAACAAATTACCCCAATTTAGCAGCTTAAAACAATACAAATTTATCATCTCACAGTTTCTAGAGGTCAGAGGTCTGGGCAGAGCATGGCTGGATTATCTATGCAAGGTCTTACCAGGTTAAAGCCAAGATGTCGGCCAAGGTTTCAGCCAGGGTTGAGGTTCTCATCTGGGGTTTAGGGTTTTCTTCTAAGCTCATAGACCGTTGGCAGAATTCATTTCCTTGTGGTTGTAGGACTGAGGTCCCCGTTTTCCTGCTGGCTATCTGCTGGCAATCAATCTCAGATTCTAGAAGTCCCCAGATGTTCTTTGCCACGTGGCCCTAGAGGCAGTTCACAGCATGGACTTTCTTTCAGGCAAGTCAGAGTGCTGACTTCCAATTCCTGTAACCAGTCAGAGAAAATCTCTGACTGGTTTTGAAGGACTTTTGAAGGACTCCCCTGAATAGGCCAGGCCCACCCAGGGCTGTCTCCCTTCTGCCGTGTAACACACTTTCACAGCTTCCAGCTACACACAAAGAGGAAGAGATTATTCAGGAGCGAGGGGCATTGGGGGTTGTCTTAGAATTCTGCCTACCACATTCACCCAGAGCAAATCTTGGTTTGGACTAGTCACGTTTCACCTGCTCATTAGCCACATGTGGCTAGTGGCTACCATAATGAGCAGCACAACCTAGAGCTTTTCCCTTCGAAGTAAGAAGTTAGAGCAGGAAGCTGCTTTGTGATCATTTTGCCCAACTCCCTCATTATACCAACAGGGAAACTGAGGCAGATCTGCAGAGAAGCGGGTATCCCATTTCCTGGCCTACGACTTTGTCCGCAGCCTTGGCTTCCCCTAAAACTCAGGCATTCTTCCTGGAACTGGAGAGGTGGTTTCCAAAAAGGGAAAAGACAGTCATATTTCCCAAGGGCAGATGAGAACGGGACCAGGATCTGGTTTCATCCTCAGATCATATTGTGGGAGGTCAACGAAGTTCTGGATGAATTTGAGTCATAGAAGTGGGAAGAGGGGCATTGTGGGTGTCTGGGGCTAAAGGGCTATCAGCGTCCTTTATGCTCCATGGATAGGCTATCTCCCAAATTCTCCTTCAGTTCCTGGCCAGGAATGGTCATTTGAACCCATGGGGTCTTACCTGAAGAGTAAGCTTGATGTTGCAGAAAATAGATATATTTGAAATTAAGTTGATGTGAGTGTGGCAGCCAGCTTTCAAAATGTCTCCCTGTGATGCCTGCCTCTTGTATTCCATGCTGTTGTATAATCCCCTCCCCTTGCATGTGGACAGGACTTACTGATTTGCTTCTTCTGAACAGAATGGTAGCAAACGTGATGAAATGCCACTTTTGTCATTAGGTTACTTAAGCTTGTGACTTCCAGCTGGCTTTGATGAAGCAAGTTGCCATGCTGGAAAGGCAAGGAAGTGAGGGTGACTTCCAGTCAACAGCCAGCTAGGAACTGTGGTATTCCATGAGCACTTGTGGAACTGAAATTCTGCCAACAACCACGTGAACTTGAAAGTGGATCCTTCTCCAATTGAGGCTCAGATGAGACTCCCACCCTGGCCGGCCCTGTGATTGTGGCCTTGTGAAGCAGAGACCCCGAAGCAGAGGACCCAGGATTTGCAACCCACAGAAACCGTGAGGTAATAACTGTGTGTTGTTTTAAGCTGCTACGTTTGTAGCAACTTGTTACACAGCAACATATAATAAATACACTGGGTTTGAATCCTGCCTTTGCCACTAAATAGCTATATGAGCCATCTTGGGCCAAGTGTCTCCTTGGATCTTTACTTTCCTCATCTGTAAAATGGGGACAATATCTACTTTTCAACAGATGCTGTTCCCTCTCCTTGAACAACTCTTTCTGCCTTTTGTTTACCCAGTGTATCAGTTACGATTTAATTTAGCTACAGGAACAGAAACTGAAACACAATGGCTTTACTAGAGAGGAGTTTACTTTTTTTGGCAGGCCAGAGCAGACCCAGCTGCCATGAGTGGCATTGAAGATGCGGTTCCTTGTAACTTCCTCCTTCACCATTCTTGTGTGGCTTTCATACTTACCCATAACCCCCTGGAGATCTTTTACCCGTTTTGTGCACTCTGGCCCCTGAGTTTTTCCTCCTGACGGCTAGTATCTGGGGCTGCCCCGAAGCTGCTAGAGCCTACTTTGGCTACACACAGCGAGAGCCTAAAGTCCTTGGGAATTTATGTGTCCCACTTACACTTGTCTCTAGAACTGCCCTGTGGGACTTCACTTGATGTCATATGATTGCTGGTCTCTTCTCTTCCTGGTGCACTTCTCTACCCCTATACCCATTTTTCCTGGAAACATTTCCAAGATATCATATAAAGATATGAATCTTTATCTTAAGATTTGCTTGGGTGGGACCTAAGACTGCCCTCAAGGATGCCAGATGGCTGTTCTGGCTGCATCAGCCATGCTCCAGGGAGGGTAAATGGATGATGGACAAAAGGCTGAATCTGTCCCATTAGTTAGGAAAACAATAGCTCTCCAGGAAGCCCCTCTCAGTAGACTTTCCTTTACTTCTGATTGTCCAGACCTGGGTCACATGGCCATCCTTAGCTGCAGGGGAGCCTAGGAACAGATTTTTAAAATTTTAATTTACTTTTAAAAATTGAAATATAATGTTCTTATACTAAAGTGCACAAATATGAAGTTACAGCTAAATTATTATCTTTAAACAAATTTGTGCATCCATGTAACTGAAACCCAGGTCAAAATATAGAATGTCACTAGCACTCTAGTAGCCTGGAGGTTGGGTGGGGCAAATATTTCCAACTGAGGACAGTGCTATTGGTAAGGAAGAAGGGAGAATGAAGCCTAGCAGTGTCATACTTGGCTAAATCCTGCTAAAACTCAAGGTTTTGACTTGGATATTGCCTCCTTTAGGAAGCCTTACCTGGTTTCCACAATGAGTTAGGTCCCTTTTGGACTCCTATAGCCTCCCAGGTTTCTTTAGCTGGTATATATCATGCAACTATCTAGCTAGAGCTTTGTCTCAACCACTAGTGCATGAGTTCTGTGAAGGCATGGCCTAGAGCCTACATTAAGTGCTTAGCAAACATTTATTGAATGAGTGAGGAAGAAAGCAAGGTTGGAATCTGCAAAAGAAGCCAGGTGTCCACCTTCCCAGGAGACTTTCCAGAAGAGCAGTGAAACAGGTAGTAGAGATGGAGCTGACTGAGTTGGAGTTTGGCAGCCAAGCACAGAGCTGGCACTGCATAGGCCAATGCAGAGACTTAATGGAACAGGTAGCAAGTTAGCCAGGAAGCTGAGCAGGTGACTCTAGAATGGACTGTGTAGATGTTGCCATCTGTAGCCAGAGAAACCACAGTCTGTGACCTTTCACCTCCTGTCATTCCAGGGACCTAGATCAGAACTCAGAGCCCCTGCATAGCCATGGGACACTTAGCAGCCAGGTCTTTTTTTTTTTTTTGCTAGAAGGAATGAAATAAATATCCAGAAATCAACTCTTAAAATAGAGTTGTTTGTGTTATGTGACAAAGAATTCAAAATAATAATCTTGCAGGGGGATCACTTGAGGCCAGGAGTTTGAGACCAGTCTGGACAACATAGAGAGACCCTATCTCTAAAAAAAAAAAATTAGCCTGGTGTAGTGGCATACACATGTAGTCCCAGGTACTTGGGGGGAAGAGGCAGGAAGATCAAAGCTCAGGAGTTCCAGGCTTCACTGAGCTACAATTATACCACTGCAGTTCAGTGTGGATGACAGAGAGAGACCTTGTCTTTTTATTTTTATTATTATTTCAATAGATTTATGGGGTGCAAGTGCTTTTTGTTACATGGATAAATTGTATAATGGTGAAGTCAGGGCTTTTAGTGTACATGCTACCAGAATAGTATACATTGTGCCCAATAGATGATTTTTGATCCCTCACCCCCTCCCACCCTCCTCTTTTCGTAGTTTCCAATGTCCATTATAACACTTTATGACCATATGTGCCCATAACTGGCTTACCTGGGAGCTTCCTGCTGGGGCCCCTTAATTTTCCTCCTGATACAAGAGGAAAGAAACCCAGGGCAACAACCCATCACCAACAGGCTTGGATTCCAGTTGTCTAGAATTGAGCCTGGTCACTTGACCATTTTGGGTTTTTGTGATCCCCATTTTTCAGATGTGGAAACAGAGTCTTTAGAACTGGAAGCAATCTTCGAAGACTAAATGTAATTGATTAGTGTAGTTAGTAAGGATGTAGTTTAGGATTAGACTGATGGGGTTGAATCTTAGCTCTGCTATGTATAAACTGCACGACCTTGGCCAAATTAACCTCTTTGTGCCTCAGTTTTCCCGTATGTAAAATGGAGAAAATTAATGAAGCTTACTAGTAAGGCTGTGAGGATTTTATGAGATTATATACATAAGTAATCAAAACAACATCTGGTGCAGGATAAACTCTGTAATTGTTAGCTATTGCTGCTTTTATTAATATCTAAGGAGGAATATGGTATGATTGAATCCCAGATCGATCACCTCTCAGCTGGAGATCTTGGGCAAGTCACTTATCTCAAAGCCGATATTTCTACGGGATGGGTGAATGAAATGATGTTTTAAAGTGGGAGGCATAAAGTGGGCATTCACTGCGGACTAATAATCAGTATCTGAATTAGTCAACTCTTACTGTGATAAATCTGTGACAAACAACCCCCAAATCTCCATGGCTTCCTACCACAAACATTTATTTCTCTCTCAAAAGCTTGAGATTGGCTGGGAGAACTCAGGCCTGTCCCACGTGTCTCTCATGCAGAGACTGCAAACTCTTCCCATGGCAGAGGGTGGAAGCTGCGAGAAGACTGGGGCCTTGTACTGAAACTGATGCACCATCACCCACATCCCATGAAGCAAAAAAAGCCTCCTAGCCAAGCCCCAGTCACTTCCCTCCCCAGGGAAGCCATGGTATGCATGGGAAGGGAAGGGGCAATTGTGGCCAAATAATCCAGTCCACTGCATTATCTGTGTTGACTACCTGAGGTTATATATAGATGGGGAAACCAAGGCCCAGAAAGAGGAAGAGAAATATCTAAGGTCACATGCAGTCAGTGACTCCTAGATAGTTCTCCTCCTCTCCCAGCCTTCCCCTTGGATCTAT
>CAUYRT010067703.1:0-50699 GCA_963574885.1 Lepilemur ruficaudatus | reverse complement strand
AGTGTTGGTTGTACGTAGATACAGTTGGAGCACTATGTATGTACTCTATGGACTACTTTGACAGAGTAGGTTTTTGGATGTAACAAGATAAGTCAACTTGAGTGGTAATATATTTTGGGAAATCAGCTTACTACAAATTGTGACTGTAAACATTGTACTGTAAATGCTTTGTAGTTTTCCCCCAATAAAAAAAAAAAAAAAGAAGTCCTTCAATATAAAGACAAAAAAAAAAACCCAGAATTTCTCAAATTTGAAAGAACTTAGGAAGATAGCACCCAGGGAGGAAAAAAACTACCTGTAATAAAATTTTATATGTTAAAATATGCATCCAAATAAAAATTCGGAAAAGGAGAAACAGTTAAAAAAGTACTGGTGGTAAATACTGAAACTATTAGATACTGAACAAAGATTAGACAATTGTGAAAATTATGATTACAGAACAAATTTTGACAAAATGAACTTTGGCAGATAAATTTTGACAATGTAAAATTAATAATATAATTAACAAAATTAAGGAGTTGTGAGGAAAGAGAGAGGACACATGAGAAATGCTAATTACCTTATTTTTCATAGCATTTACCCAATCCAAACTGTCTAATTTAAATAAGAAACCAAAATATATAAGCAATATTCTAACCTCTTAATGCTTTTCATAATATTTTCATATCTATTTTCCTTAAACATGGAAAGATTTTATTAAAACAGTATCTTGTGCCAGAGACACATTTAATTGAAAGGATACATTTAATCAAAATTTACCAGTTCCTTGAAAGCAACTATACCCAATAAGTATTTATTAGATAAATATACACACTGAAGTATCAGAGAAAATACTATAGCAGCACACAGCAACTGCTTTCTATTTTCTAAATCAAATCCTCTGGCTTTGCCAATCTTACCAGGCTATAAGGTATGCAGACATTTTAAGGAGGAAATCATTTTAAAATTCAAAATGTAGTCCCTCGTTTCCCATTTCCCTGACTGAGAAGACAGACATGCATTAGCCCAATAAGTCCTCCCAAAGCTGAGAGCCCTACAATTAAAACAAAAGAGGCAAAAATGAGTGGCAGTATATTTCCCTGAAAATTTTCTTTCAGTGGTCTGATAAACACAGCATTTTCCTTTTGAGGTTTTTTTTTTTTTTTAATTAACTAGCTTATAACATCACCTTGCATCCCTTCCTATCAATGTAGGGATACGGCAGAGAAGGAAGGTCGAGAGAGCCTGAGTGCAGCCGTTTTGACTGATACCAGACCCTAACCTCCCTGAACAAGGAAGTCGCCAGCAAGTCACAAGCCAGGACCACCCAAGGATGGATGAATTACTGAGCTGGATGTTTCAGCACTTGCCTTTCCATGACAGCAGTTGATGATTAACCTTTATGGCCTGATCACAAGGCAATGCTGGTCACATATAGGGTTTTTGAACATTTAAAACCATTACCATTGCCCCATGAGGGGCCCCCCTCCTGCTTCAGAAAGGACCCCTACTCTGCCTGCGGAGTAGGATCTGTCATCTGTCTCTGTCTCAATAAAACTTTCCTGTAGTTTTGGCTCATTCTTGATTCATTCCTTTGCGAAACCAAGGACCAATTTGGAAAGTTCAGGGGGCTTTCCTCCCTTCACTGGGACACTCGCTGCATCACTATTGTCTATCTATTCTTCAAGAGTGTCCACACTCTCTGTTTCCATTTCCTCATTCCTCATTCTGTCCTTAACCCACATAATCTGATTTTCAATCTACTCCATTAAAATAGGTCTTTGCAAAATCATACATTAAAAATTGCAAATTCTTTGGTCCTTTAACTTAGTCTCTTCTTTGCAACATCTGACATGGTTGCTCATGTCTTCTTTCTGGAAATCTTGCTTCCTCTGGCTTCGCTAACACCTGACTCTTTCATTTTCCTTTCCCCATTCGTTGTAATTAAGGACACATTCTGCGCTTAAGACTCTTCTTAGCTCCACCTCCGGGGAACGCAATCTCAGATATGAGTCAATGTCAAAATGGGCTTCTCGCTCTTAGAGCTACCCACTGGGGCCCTGATATTAGCAGCTGGAGCTTTTCAGTAGGAGGAATAAATAAACTGTAATGGAATTGGCATGGAGTAGATCTCACCAAGTCCTCCTCTCAGCCAAGATCCCTCTTATTCCTAGCCTTCCCTCCCTCCTCCCTCCACCCTTATCTCTGCCCCAGCCTTTAGGAAAGGAGCCTTCGGTCTTCCCTTTATTTAAATGTCTTTATTTATCTCCTCCTTTGGCAATCAGAAAGGTAAAACCCCAAGGGTCAAGAGTAGAACAGAAGCTTAGAGGAAAGATGCTGAGAAGAAGCTGCCTCTGTCTTTAGCCAACATTCCAAGTCAGTGGCGAGGCCCTCAGGGTTCACACACGACCCAGAACAGCTGATGACACAGCACATTTGGCTGTGAAACCTTCCGTACATCTTCTATCCTTCAGGAATCCCAGCAACAGAAGGTAGTTGCTAATCCAGGAATCGGGTACCCAGGGTTCTTAGCCAAAGCGCTATGAGTAACATTTCTTAGTCTTGTTTGTGGGTTCCGCTTCCTCCACCCTCTTCTTGACTGTCAGTATTCCATATCCTGGGTCCCCCTTTGCTAGTCCATGTGCTCTCCTGGATTAATCTGGTCTTAAGGTTGCTTCCATGACCACTTCTGTGCGAACAGCTCCCCTTTCTCCACCCAAGCCCCCATCTCCCTCCTGAGAGCCCCACCTTTCCTAATGAGCTCCATGTCCAACAACACTGCACCCCTCATCACCCTCATCAATCTACTCCTTTATGGTGTCCTCTAGGCTGGTGACAGTGACCTCAGCCTCCTGGAAGCACTCAACTCAGAAACTGGGGATGGTGCCTGCCTCCTCCCTCTCTGTCTTATCTACAATCAATCATTTCTTCCTGTGAGTTCTTCCTCTTATAACCCTGCTTTTTTTCCCTAACTTCAAATGGCCCCTGCTTTAGTTCAGTTTGTTACCATCTCTCACAGAAAACGGTCCAGAAATTTTCTAACTGGTCTCCCTGCATATAGTCTTGCTCCCCTTCAAACTCTCTCGCCACACGGCAGCCAGAGTGATCATCTGAAGAACAAGTTTAATCATGTTAAGTCCCTCCCTGCTCACAATTTCCAGGGCATCCTCAGAGGCTGAAGGTTATCATGTCAGTTCCTCCGTATGTCAGTATGTCATCTAAATCGCCTTTTAACCCAACTCTGCTCACCCTTTTCCCTGATTTCCCTACACTTCATGCCTCCTTGCATACTGTGGGTATGCTGAAATTCTTACAGCCCTCCCAAGGATGTCAGGTTCTCCCCTGCCTCTGTGCCTTTTCACATGTGATCGCCCCCTTTAAAAAACTCTCCCGTGTCACAACTCGACCACTTGGCTAACTCTTACTCCTCAAAACTCAGCTCAGCCGCTAACCCTCTGTGAAGCCTAGCTTCACTTCCCTGGCTGGTTTACAGGCTCTTCCTGCTGGGCTCCCATAGCCCTTCGAACACACCTGCTTCGTGGCACAGATCACACTCACAGCAGCTGTCCCTTTAGCAGGTGCTCTTCCCCACTGTACTGTAAGCTCCTTGAGGGCAAGGACAATGTGCTTTCACCTATGCATCTCTGAATTTGGCACAGCCTCTGGTATGCATTAGGCACTCAATGTATATCCATGGAATAATTGGTTAAATCTTCAGTTCACCTTACCCTGAAAGACCTTTATGAGGTGGGAATGGAAATATGAATATAATATGGAAGTGCATACACTTTTTAGAGACTGTTGGGTGCTTTGAGGAAATATGAGGAATGGAGGGAAATGTTGGGTACCTAGGGGCTGAGTACTTTGCATAGGAGGTAGATATTATAGCCCAATTTTATATACATGTTAACTAAGCTCAGAGAGACCAAGTAACTTGTCCAAGATGACAGCCATTAAGAGGATAAGCCCAGACTGGAACCCCCAGATCTACCAGAGCTCCCATGTCAGGTGGCCCATCAGGCGAATAACCTCACTTGCCGGGTCCCCAGCTGGGATGCACAGGAACCTGAAGAACTGGCACAACACACTGGCTATGAGACCTTGAGTCATTCAATAACCTTTTTGGGTCTCAGTGACCTCACCTGTAAAATGAGGACAATAACACCAGTCTTACTTCCCTCATGGAGTGGTGGTGAAGTTCAAGTGAGATCGTGGGGCTTTGCTTTGAGAGACACCAAGGGAGGGGAAGGGGCCATAAAATTACGGTAAATAGATGAATTCCTTAAAAATATGAGGATACACCCAAAGGAAAAGAATGTGCTACCCAGTGTCTGTCCGGAGAGCGTCAGGGTGACAGGTTGAGTTTGGGTGAGGCTGGTGGTAGAAGGCTTCCCTTACGGGTAGAGTTGACTCAGTTGTGCAGGAAGGGAGCCCCAGGGACTGAGGCACAGCTAAAGCACACCTCAGCTGGCTGAGAACATGGTGGCGTGAAAGGAAGTTAAATAAGGCAGATCTGTCTTCCTGGAGTGGGAAATCCGAAATGCGAAATAGCTGGAGATACAGAATAATTTGCCCTGAACCGTGCGGCCCTCACAGCTTCCAGGGCAGAGCCAAACCCTCTGCGCATCTGTCCTCATGGCCCCGAAGGAGACTAGGCATATGCCACAGCCTTACCTGACAGGTGGGGACACTGAGGGACAGTGAGAACGAGCTTCCCTGGCCACCTCATGGCACTGGCCACGGGTGCATCTGGGGCTCAAGTGTTCCTCCCGTCTCAGCAAGCGAAGGGAAGAATTCATTCTTTCACTCGGTGAATACCGAGGGAGCACCTAAAGAGTGCCCGGCATTGGAAATAACTCTGAAATGACCGTACCTCTGAAAGTCACCTTCAAGCAGTTCCGACAGGAGGTAAGAGCCACATGGGGACTACCTGAAGCCGTGACAGGAATCTGGGGTTTGGAAATGGGAAAACATCAACAACAGCTGCAATAAACGTTTACCATCCACCGAGCCTATCTATGTGAGCACTTTACATGAGATAAGGTATTATATGTGTCTTATTATTAAGCCTTGTCAACAACATAACGAGGCAGGTCTGATTATTATTTCCTTTCATACAGATGAGGAAACTGAGGCTCAGAGAGGTGAGGTAAGTTGGCAAAGATGACACGTGTGGTGTGGAGCACAGCGTGGCTTCTGGCTCAGACTGCCTAACCCCAGGGCCTGCACTCAACCAAACGGCTGCCTGCTCTCAGCTCTGCTGAAGACAAAGACACGATTCTTGCCAAGAAGGGGTTGCCTCGGGTCAGAGTGCAGAGAACTGCTGGAGGTGTGAGGAGGCTAAGGTCTCGCCTGTCCCTGTAGACAGCAGCTCCTCCCAGCCATGTGGCAGGAGCATCCTGTCTGTCCCCCACCCCCATGTCTCAGCAGCCCTGACCTCCAGCAGGCTGAGGGGATGCCTGCCTCCGGAAGCCCCAACATCCTGCCTTCTGCTGAACCCACAACGTGCCAGGCCGCCCGTCCCAGCTGCAGCACACAGACAGCCTGAGCTGACAGGCTGGGGCTGAATTCCCGGCCCCTCAGCTAGAAATAGCCCTCTGAGAAGTGTGTGGTGGCTACGTGTCCACAGAGAAGGGAGGAGGCAGGCAGGGGAGCCAAGGAGTCCCAGGATCCCGAGATAACATGAGTCCGGATGTGCAGAGTCCTAAACATGGTGGCTGGCCTGGGTCACAGGCTCCAACGAGGTGAGTGGGAACCAGGATGTCTGCTCCCCGACGTGGGCTGCGTGACAAGCCCCAGGCATCCTGAGAGGGTGGGCTGGGGCTGTCGGGCAGCCTTGGAACACCAATCAGATCAGGCAGCCTGTGTGGACACAAGCACACACGCGCACACACACACACACACACACCTCCTCTGCGGTCCCAAGTTTCTATTGTTCCTTCCTTGGGCAGTGTCCTGGCTTTGCAAGCATGACCGTCTTCCCTCTGGTTTTGGACAAAGGAACAGAGTGGGATAACAGCAGCCTGCAGAGCCCCGCAGGCAGAGTAAGCCAGGGCTGTAACCATCGCTCCTCCGTCCCCCACCTAGAAAAGAAATATGCAAGGCTCACCCTGAAGACCACTTGTGCCCACTGCGCCAACTTCCTCTCCTGGTCATTGCCCTTTGCCCACCATGTTCCAATCCTGATGGCTTCAGTCCTAAAGACACATTCTCAGAAGCAGGGACATTCGCAGAAGGGGTGTGGTGTGTTTGACAGAACTCTGAATTCAGAGTAAGGAGACAGGGAGTCGATTCCCAGTTGTGCCACATACTAGGTGTGTGACCTTGGGCAAGCCATAAATTGATCCTCCGTTTCTTCACATAAAAGAGGGGCTCCGCATGCCTCCAGCAGTTACTGTGAACATCAAATAAGAGGATGCGTGGGTGCTCTGTAGAAAGAGTGCAGCCGGTACCGCTGTCGGTACCTGCGAGGGATGATTCTGTCATGATGTGACACTTGCAGCACAGTCTCTAGTCCCAGCTTCAACTCTGGTCATCTTGGGCGTGCCACTTAAACGTGCCATGCTGCGACACCACCCTGGCCTCCCTCGTGGGGGCATTTGTGGCAAAGAGTAGATCTGGAAAAGCACACTGTCACCGTGGCTGTTGTCACGCCTGCAGCGAGTGTGTCTGCCTGGGAGCGGGGCTGTCCAGTCTTTGCACGCCGAGGCCCACATAGGAAATGAGGGCACACGGGCCACTCCTGACTCCAGAGGCAACCAACCAGGACACAATTCAAGAAGCTCCACCTTAGAATTTTAAACAAATAATCCCCCTTCCTCCCAAAAAAGTGATATTAGTTTGTGGATAAAGTAAGTCTCTAGAGACCATTGGAGGAAGGCCTCATCTAAGATATAAATTCACAAAAATTTGTCAAGAAGGCTGTATTTTTTGAACTTCAGCAGCCTAATTTCTGGCCAGGGAGATGACACCACTGAGGGGATGGTGAGTATCACCGTGACTGGAGGCTGCGGGACTCGGGTTTCAGAGCGGTGTGCCCCACTGAGCACCCCTACCCATGGAACCCCTTTACCCGGCAAAGCACAGGGAGAAGCTGTGCAGGTGAGGGCGGCTCGTGCCTCAAGCCTTGCCCCCCCGCTGCATGACACGGCACGAGTCAGCAAGGGTAAGATTAGGGCTGGAGTCAAAATACCTGTGCAAGGGATGATTTCAAGCCCTTCCCTATGGGCACTGAAGAGGGCCGACATCCCCGAGAGGAGGGCAAGGGGAGCTGTGGGAAGCCGGGCCTTCCCGGGCCTGGGCCAGTGCTGCGATCAAGGAGGCAGGGAGGGTCTGCCTTCCCAGGGCCATCCCATGCCCAAATGCGACTTGCTTCATTGCCACAGCAGCCCGTATCCTAAGAGGCACAAATGAGGCATGAGACACCCGTACAAGGTGGATGAAAGAGTCACCTCGCTTCCATGAGGCAGGATTGGAAACCAGGTGGCCTTTCTCCCTTGCAGTGAATGTGTCCCAGTGAACATGGGCGGTGCAGCGTGTTGGGAGGGCCTCTGCATTGAGGGTCAGAAGCTGGACTCTGGCACTAAGCTCTGCCCCTAACTTGGCTGCCTGGCCTTGGGCAAAGCACCCTAGAGCCTCCTGCTTCCTCACTGGGGGAGCAGGCCAGGATGGTGACCTCCAGGGTCCAGGCTCCCAACGTCCTGCTCTGAGATTCCACGTGTCTGTGACATACACAGAGGAGAGTGGTTGAGAGAGAGCCTGCATTGCTCTGGTTTGAGGGCACTGACAGGAAAGGAAGTGGGCAGAAATGGATTCCAATTTCACGAGTCTCTCACGTTCAGAAAACCCCAGGCAGGGTCCAATTCGGAAAGACCCAAAGAGGACCCGTGTGGGGTGCCCTGGGTGGAAATGAAAGCTGGGGACGCTGGGGACTCAGTCCCTCTGGCAGGTGCCATGCAGTGGTCTAGTCTGGCCAGCCACAGGGAGCCTGGCATGCACAGTGACCTGTGGGGTGACAGCCGGGGAAGCACCTCTCCAGGTAGACTAGTTCTGTGCAGGACAAGCGAGGTACCCGTCATGAAAGTATGTGGAAAAGCCTATTCAAATATAAAGTAAAAGTAGTTCTTTTGGGGGAAGGTAAAGAGTGATGGAGAGAAAGAAAGGAGAGTCAGGGAGACTCCTGAGGTGAGCGTGTGTGCAGGGTGTGCGGGGTGGAGGGCACAAATCAGCAAATCGTACCCTGAGACACCTTTATTCAGCAGCCGTCCCCAAGCCCCACTCCCCTGCATCTGACTTAGTCCCCTAGCTTTGCCCTGTCCCTGCTCTTATCACCCCCGAGGGAACCTTCCGTGAGATCACGCACACAGGCTCAGCCTCCCCCACCCGTGGGACGCACGGCTTATCTCCTGCCAGCTGTGGTGGGGCCAGGAGAGTGTGTCCAGGAGGAAGAGGGTGTAGGCGGAAAGAGGAGGGGTGAGGAGTTGAGAGGGAAGGAAAAGCTTCAGCTATTGATCAAGGGCTGGGACTTCTGTGTCCTTTGCTCTCTTCTGCTATGACTTTCAGGTTGCTAGGGCTCCGAGCAGAGGGCATCTGAGGTTCTTTAACCTCCTTTCATCCTGGCAAAATAAGTTTCTGATTATACACACCAAGGGCAACCCAGCAGGGAGTACATTCAGCGATATTACAGAAGCCACTTGTATTTCGTTTTGGAATGTATGAGGAGTCTAGTTACATATTTAGATTTATCTTTTAGGAAATCTGTTGGACTGAGACTGACATTATAGTGATGTATATTATTAAACTATTAAAACATATGACATGATAATATATAGCCTATTATATATTAGATTAAATTTATCTCTAATCCAGTGTAGGCATTTTAAGCAAGGCAGGGGGTGAGGAGAGAAGTGAATCCACCTGCAGGGAATTTAAACACTTCTAGATGCCATGGACAAGGCAGGTAACTCACACGTAGGTGATAGAGGGTGGCAGGTGATGACGCAGTGTGGGGCTGGAAGACAAGGCGGTGCTCCACCTGCAGAGGAGCTCCCAGAGTGCACCGGCGCAGAGGCACTTCAGAGGTGACGTGCCACATGCCACACATGCCACATCCCCACTTTGCAGCTGGGGAAACAGGTGCAGAGAAGGAAGTGCTATGCCTAAGGCTGCACATACAGATTTAAGTGGAAATCAGCACCAATTTTGTCAGGGAAGCTGATCCATGTGACAGTCATGGGTGAGAGATTTACGTGTATCTTATTTTAAAGGAACAAAAGGAAACTATGTGTACATAGTGAACTGTATGCTGTAAAATGAACACATCTCATTGATCTGATCCCAGAATGAACCATTCCAGGCAGTGAAGAAATTTTGACACCTGTTGAGGCGAACATCATTGCCAAATTTTGCTCTTTTTTTTTAATAGACTTAATTTCTTCAGAGCCATTATTGGTAAAGTGCAGAAAGTTCCCATATACCTCTTCTCCCTACTCTGCAAACAATTTCCCTTATTAACATCTTGCATTAGTGTGCTGCATTTGTTACAATTGATGAACCGCTGTGGACACATTCTTACTGCAGTTCGCATTAGGGTTTGCATTACTGTACATTACAGTTTACTTTCGGGTTCACTCTTTGTGTTGTACAGTTCTACGGGTTGACAAACGCACAGAGTCATGTACCCCCATTACGGCATCACACGTAATAGTGCCACTGCCCCAAACTCACCTGTGCTCCAGTCCCTTGCTTACTGTGCCCTCCCTGTACTCTGCTCTCCTCGTTGTGCAGCTGTCTCAGACAGTGTGCCAAGTGACGACTACCCACGAATGACAGCACATAGCAATGTGGGTCATACATGTTCAGCCCCAGCGCCGAACGCCTTGCCATGCTGTGTAAAGCATTTGCCAAGTGACATAATTAGCTCTTAGTTGATTCATCTCGTCTGCACCTGCTGTTGATCCGTCCCTGGGCTTTCCTGCCTCTGGTTTCCAGCCATCTTTTCGTTGCACAGTAGCATCCGTTTCTTCCCCACCACCCTCCCTCACACCTCTGCCGACGTCCTTCAGAGCTCTTAAACCCAGTACGGCTGTTTCTTGCTCTTGAACAGCTTTAAACTTCTAAGTAAATAGGCACTCATATGTGCATATTTTAAATTAAATACTCTCAAACATTTGCTATTCTTATAAAAACTTTTATGCTCTGCATCAAAATAGGTGGCAAAGTTTAATGGCACATATTTGAAAAGCAAAGTTTATTTTCAAAAGGCTTCGGCAAGCAAGCAGCACTCAGATGCCTCTCCTTGTCATCAGCTACCCTTACCAGCTATCAGTGTCACTATTTATGAATGAACAAGTGTGGTCTTTCCAAGGTCACTGGAAGCTTGAGATGCATTGGCAGTAGTGGCAGGAGGGAAAATATTCCTAGCAAACCACGGAGAAGCACCTCCACCTTTTATGTGGATTTGAACCCCTTTTCAGGCCTGGATGTCCCACTTTGCTGGAGTTCTAGGCTCCCTTACCCAGGGTTTTGGAGGAGGGCCTGCCCTGACGACAAGCCGTCTCATGGTCCTTCATTTTGGAAAGATTGTCATGAAAAAAATAAGTCGGAGATTTTGTCTTGGGTAGGAGAAATCAGAACATTTCATTTGGAGGGAAAAAGGGGAGTGAAGGAGATTGACTTAGTAGGAGATAATAGTTCTAGACTAAGAATTAGTAAGTTCTTGTGACAGAGAACTGTGACCCCAGCCACCAGGGCCACACCATGCAGGGCTATTATTATGTATGTATGTGTGTATGTATATGTACATACACATGTATGTGCCTGTGTATATATGTGTGTGTGTAGATATACATGTATATAAATATATACGTATAAATATGAAGTTCTGTGGTCTTGGGAACCACCCCCAAATCTCTGGACAGAGCAGAAGGAAACAAAGTCTCCAGAAGAGCTGACCACTCTCAGATGGGATATGATGGAATGCAATGTAAGTATTAAAAGGAATAAGGCAGAGATATACATACTGACCAGGAAAGACAGTCAAAATAGACCTTGGCATGGACAAAGTAAGCTTGCTCTTTATATAGCATGCCCTCAATTTTGGCTCATAAAAGTGCATACATAAGTATATATATGTGTGTATACTCCAGATCAATAATATTTTACCTTTGATAACATTTTACTTTTAGAGGGTACAAACTATAGTGGATGTTCATTTTCTATTACCTAGATTTCTGCATTGATTTACTTTTCAATAACACAGATTTTTTAAAAAATATTGATTGTTTTTCCATTTTTTTAAATTCGTATGGTACAGAATATGTGTATCAACAGCCAGGATGCTTTGGGGAACATTGTCCCAAGCACCTCCCAGCCCAGCCCACAGGACTGCTTTGAGCACCCAAAGAGACAGCAGGTGTTAATATACCCTGCAGATTGTGACATCTGGACAAGTGCTAAGTATTTTCTGCCCAGCACATCGTAAGATCAGGACTGTACTTTTATTCTTAGGCTTCTCTAGAGATTTTCTATAAGGTGCTAGTCATATGACAAGCTTTTGATAAAAAGTTATGTGTCCATTGAGTAGATACATTGAAGGGAGAATACGATTAGCTACCAGGGAGCATGTTTTCATGCCAAGATGACACAAGAATGGCATTTTCAGACAAGACACAGGAATGGCACCGCCCAGAGAACTTCAAGAAAATGAAAAACAACCATTCGTCTGGGATGGCTTAGACCTCCCTCCGCCACTGTCTGGATGAGACAGTCCCTTAGAGAGTGAGACAGCACAACCATTACGGAGTGATGGAGACAGGATCACGGGGGTGAGAGAGGGAGAACCGTGGAGCCCAGCAGAGTCTCAAAAAGAAAAGACAACTGTGAGCTGCCCAAGACCACCTCCTCTCCTATCTCCCAGCTCTTCTTTTGCCTTGATCCCTCAAACATTCTTCCATCCTAGCCCAATGGCAGTCAAGCCAATGTCATTTTTTGAAAATTGTGGTCAAGTCTTCCCATTGAGAGAATATGATCTGGGAGAGACAGTCCTCCTCAGTATCGTCTCAGAGCTAAGTCTGAGCAAAGAGAATCAGGAGATGAAGGAAAGTAATGAACTTGCAAGAACACGGGCTCCTATAGTCCAAGTCCACAGTGAGGGCCTTGACTCCATGAGTGTACACGCAGGGACTGGACTGGTGGTCTCCGCACAGCTCCCGGGACAGATTCTCCTGATGCCAGAGCAGGGGCTTCCAGGCGGGCTGGAGATGAACAGGTTTCCCCACATATCATGGAACCAGCCTCTCTGCTGCACCAGGCAGCCATCTGGGAACGAAGGACAGTGACATCCAAAAAGCACAACCCAGCAGCCTCCTTCCTGGGCTTCGGGCTGGCATCTGGTATCCAAGTTTCACTTTGGGCTCCTGAGGTCACACTAATTCCCAGATCCTCCAGCCTGAACTGTGACAAAGTAGTGCCCTCTAGGTGCAAAGAATAGGAACTAATGTGCCCTGGCCTCTCCCTTCCTTCACCCTCCCACACCAGGCTCAAAGAAAAGGCTGCTTATAGGCACATGGTACCGATTTGCTATTCGGTGCTAAAATTCCCTAGAAAGGCCCATTTACATCTTGACCTGCAGTTAGGCTGGAAACCATAGGAGGTAAAGGAAAATTGATCAGGTCACTGAAGGGGACCTTGGTCTTTGTGTACTAATTCCAGTGCACGGTTGGGACTCAAACCTGTTTGTTGATAAGTACTTTCATATCAGTAACGTCTAGTGTGGTGGATCAGAATCTCTCAGGTGACTCTGAAAAACAAACAAAAAATTGTTTTTTTTCCCCTGAAGACTCAGTAGGACTAAAGTAAGCCCTGGGGTAGTTGCAGTTTTAAAGCCCCACAAGTAATTCTACTAGGCAGCCAGGTTTGGAGCACTGGCGGGGAGGCAGCCAGGAGCTGGATGGAAGTCCTGCTGCCTCTGCCTGCTAATGGGTGAATCCCATCTCTGCTTGAGATTTTCCATATCTCAAATGGGAAGAACTAGTCTGAGATTCTTGTGCCTTCCTTTACCCTCTCCAAGTGAGAAATGCTTCTTATCCTTCCATTCCTCCGAGAAATAAATCTACTCCCCTGGGCTGTACTCTGCCTTTAGATCCAGCTGCTAAGCACTCAGGACTCTTCCTGGAGGGAAGACTTGGGGAGTGGAGTAAGCTAGCACATAAATTCTTTTTCCTAAAAAGACCAGCTGAAGCGGCCAGAAAGGTGCCTCCCCAATCCCTCCAGGAACAGAGCGAATGGCTGAATGGCCATGACTCATCCCAAGACACCTGCACTCCCACCCCACCAGGCCTTGGCAGGTGTTGGGAGCAGCCCTCCCTGTCCCATATGCAGGCTACAAAGCTCCCTCAATTTTCTCCTTCCCTCAAAGCCTCCCTGGACCACAGTACCCACCCACCACGACCTCTTCCTTTTAGGAATGCCATTAGCATTTCTTACATGTCCTAGTTCTGTAGCTCCTCTCACACCATGCCTTGTGTTAAACAAAGTTTTTCTCAGCTCAATTATATTTTAAGCCTCTGGAAGATATATTTGTCCTGCTTTTTATTATTTCTATCACTCCCTCCTTTCCATCTCTCTTGCACAGAGAAGGTGCTCAGTAGCTGCTGATGGCATCACAGTTACTTCCCATGTCTTTACCATCCCAACCAGAAGAGGAAATGCGGGGCACAGGATCTTGAGTGATTTGCACTTCACTTCGGAAAGCTAGCTATTTCTTCAATTGGCTAAGATGTGATACTGTATTTATGAACCATTCTGTGGCCATTACTAAAGAAGACTGTTTTATACATATGCATTTAAATGTCATACATCTTCTATCCAGCCCTGGGGAGACAGGTACCACGTATCCTGGAGAGACACCCTGGGCAAATGCCTAGGTTTACTGGAGAAAACCCGAGTGCTTTGCCTTACTGCCCCTTGCACTTTCTTAGCAAGCGCCTCACCCTCATGGCTTTACCTCTAACGTGCTGTTTGGGTCTGGACATCTTGCAAAGTGCTTAGGAGGTCTGGAGTCAGATCTAGATTCAAATCCAGCTTCTTCCACATTAGCTGTCTCTCTTTGGGAACGTTACTTAAACTGTATGCACCAGTGTCCTGGTCTATGTAAAGGAAACAACACCAGCTCCTCAAAGGGTTATCCTGACGATGAGATGACTTTCTACAAGTAAAGCACTTAGAACAGTGAGTGGACTAGTAAGCTTTCTCTGAGTGTTAGCTGTCACTGGGATTCTTTGGAGAAGCAGACTCCAGAGTCAGAAGACTTTATCCTAGCTCTGCCATTTAATTGCATTGTGACTTTGGACATAGGAAGCCCAAGCTCTCCATTTCTTCATGTACGATATTAATATATTGATAATGCCTTTGGTGTCTATCTCACAGAGTTACAGTGAGGTCCAAATGAGGTAATAGATGTGAAAATGCTTTACAAACTTTAAAAAACTATACAGGTGTAGAGGGCTGAATGTCATCTTTTTGCCTGCACCTGTGTGATTGCACATGTCTTGTGCTAGAGTTACTTTTTATCTGCCTCCTCCTTTAGATTTGCGCCCCTTGAGGCAGGAATCCCATCCTGCCCTCTCCTATATCCACTGCGATGTCTAGTTCGATGCCTGTACAAAGTATGTCCTCAGTAAATAGGAACTCGGAAGCACAGCTGCCTCCTGGTGTGTTTTCCTGGTCTGTGCTCCAGCAGCTGGCTCCCCTGTGGGTAGGTGCAAGGACTATCTTCCCCCATCAGGCGCAGCTCCCCAGAGGGCACTCCTGTGAGCAGCGTCTACAAGCAGGCGTCCAGTCCTAGAGCTGGGCACCCATGTGTAGACACTAACTCTGGGGACACCCTGTCCTGGGCACTGATCCCCGATGCTCCGCCTGCAGACTTTCCAGTCCTCATGAGATCTCTGATGAGTGCCCCTGCTGTTGGAGAGACTGTCATTACCAGCTCAGTTGCTCCAGACAGTCCACACTAGGGAAACTGAGAAATGGAGCCTTGGCATTTTCAGTGACCTCAGGGCCTTGTTTTCTTTCTCCCCAAGACGGCAACTTGGGGTTTTGTGCCCCTGCTCCCAGCTCCCGTATCTTTGATGGGGGGTGTCTTGGGATACCGTTTGCCTGCGGTATCATGCTTCAGGGTACCCCCTGATGCTGTGTACAGAGCAGGCACTGGGTAGGTACTCCCTGACTGGGAGTTAAAGAACTAAGGAAACCATAATGAGTAGACCTGATGACAGGAGATTAATTGCCTGGGAGTCAGTCGACTGCATGGCTGAAGCTAGATTTTTTGGGAACCGCTGGCTGCCTTCACATTTCCTGGTGGAAGTGGGGCAGGTCAACAGACAACCCAGAGTCACAGATAACTTTTGCCCACACGTCATTCACTTTTTGGAGCGTTGGCTTGAAATTGAGGGGTGTGTGGGTCTGGAACCGACGTGCCTTCCGTGCGCCCGAGAGGTCTCAGAGTTTTTGCACTTTCTTCAAATGGGCTGATTACAACAGAGAGGATGTGGACAGTATGGTTTTTCCTGTTTGATGTCACACTGCTACCCTTTAAAAGTCCGGGGGAAAAAAGGAGGGAATCCAGCCTCGGATCCTCACGCCGGCTACTTGCAAGGAAGAAGAGGAGGAAAAGGCCAGCCAGGCCACCGCGGAGGGAGTGTCCGGTTTCAGTGTCAGCACCAGCCATTCAGAGTGCGGCGATGCTGGGGGCCTGCCTCCAGCTCTGGGTCTGTGCCCTGTGCAGTGTCTGCGGCGTGAGCATCGTCAGAGCCTATCCCAACGCCTCCCCACTGCTCGGCTCCAGCTGGGGTGGCCTGATCCACCTGTACACGGCCACAGCCAGGAACAGCTACCACCTGCAGATCCACAAGGACGGCCATGTGGACGGCACACCGCACCAGACCATCTACAGTGAGTAGGGGCTTCAGGCTGGGAAGAGAGGGGAACTGCCCTGGTGCCCATCCACAGGGGTGGTTTCGGGGGAGACCAGAGGACTAGCCTAATCATCTAGCTTCCTGCCCAGGAGCCACATATTCTGTGTATGTGTGTATTTTAAACCTTAGGGGAAGATACTGTCACATCTTCCCCCATTAGTATTTACTGGTTTCTCTGAGCATGAATAATTTCTGCCTCAACTAAAACCCTTCTTCCCACAGTAGGAGCCTCTTTCCCTTTGCCCTGCCCAAGGATTCAGAAAACTTACGGAAAGAAAGGGAGGGAGTCTAAGAGAAAAGGAGCCAGACAAATCAGTAGACACTGGGTTCTAGCTCACAAACTTTGGACTGGGTTAACCAGGGAGGTTGTAAAGAAGATTGCTGGATCCTACTAAGAATTAGAATAGATGAGCTCAAGGGCTCTTTCCAACTCTGAATTTCTAGTATTCTGGCTTTGCAAAAATTCCCAGGAAAAACATATTGAAGACACTGTCTAGGTACGCTGTCTTGGTGGGTCTGCGCACTTAGTGTGCAATCCACCCACCAACTCATCCATCCACGCATCCATCCCTCAGTCCAGCAGGTTTACTGGGTGCACCAGAGGTGCCAGTATGAGTTGGTGATTCTTCTCTATGAAACTGAGAGGTGTTCAATCAGTAGCAAGTTGAGCTCGTTGGGAACTCAATGGGCAACATGAGACAACTGTAATGTTTTTAAATATTAGGTTTGTAGAGAGGTGGACCACAATTCACAATAGTCAATCAGTAGCTATGATCCAAATGAGGACCCCTTTGTGTGCACCTAACAAGGGATACTGGGGTGGGATAGGGGGTAGATATCGAAAAAGACAGGGTCTCCTATTTTAGAAGAATATGTAAAAATGACTCTAAAGATACAGAAAAATCCAAAGTGATTCAATATATTTCAAATTAAAGGAATGAAAAAGTAATCACAATCTCTAACTAAAGATAACATTTATAGGAATTGTGACTTGCTCTTTATTGTTGTAGTAAATGAATCAATTATTTCGCTGTGGCCAAGGCATTTATTCATCTAGGAATCAAAGGTCCTTAAACCTGATAGCAAGCTATATATGCATATGCAAAGCTAACAGTTTAAACCTATTCATGGGTTCAATGGATGTTGATAGGAGATGGAAGGACAGAGAAAAATTATCTCTAAATATCAAATAGGTTCCAGCATTCAAGGTGGTATAGTAGGACTTAGGAGTCAACACCTTGGAAGCCAAGTTTGAGTCTAATGGCAAGAATCTGAAATCAATCTAGATACACTTGAGGCAACCAAAGTGTCCCTCATTTCATTCAGCAGATATTTAATAGGACCTACAGTGTGGCTGGCATTGTACCAAACTCTGTGACTGAAAACGATGACACAGCTCTTCAAGGACCTCGTGGTCTGTTATCCCTTCTCACCCAGCTCCTTGTCAGATTTTCAGGAAATCCAATTCTGCACCTCTCAGGGAGGCCACCCTTACCTCCACTGCAAGATTATATGTGATTTAGAATTCAGGATAGCGGGTTAGGATGGATAATTTTGATTCCTGCAGGTGGAAAGGGTGGATGTTTATACCACTTGCCTAGAGTCATGGGACCCTTTGGCTGAGAGGCGCTCCCACAGGCTGGCCGTGTGGCCGGGAGTGTGCCGAGCGCAGCCTCCGCAGCCCTTTTCCCTCAAGTGCCCGCTGGCCCCAGGCCCAGGGCTGTTCATTGACCAACAGTTGGAGTGAATTAAAATGACTGGAAAGCAGCAAGATACACTGAACCAACGTCAGATTTTTTTTTAATAGAAATGTGATTTTGCTTTGTCAGATATAGGCACTCGCTAAATGTTGCGTCTCTGTAAAGACAAATGCTAACGTAGGGCGCGACTCAGGGTACGCGCAGTGGGTGGGAAATCCACTCTCTAAGTTTGTGTAATCTTTTGTACTGTTCAATCAGTTCTGTGTATTAATATTATCAAAAAAGCAAGAAAAAATTACACATAAGATCAAAAGCTACTCGAAAGGAAAGGGAGATAATGCATGCAGATAGGAAGCACAGCTAATTAAAAGTCTGGTGAAGGACTTGTGATCACCTTGGCAATGAATGTAAAGCAACCCTTTGCACCGATGTAAAAGTCTGAGGGCTTTTTCTTCCTAATTAATTATACATTTCCAGTGAAATCTGATTCACCGATTATTTTGCTGTAGTAAGTTCCTGATTAAGAGTTGAGTACACAGCCCATCTTCAGGTCATTGCACTGAACCAAATGAAATTACCTGCCTGTAAGATTCTACGGGCTCCCTTCAGACGCACCGCAGACTCCTTACCCCTTCTACACAAGATTACCTCTCTTTTGAGGAGCTTGAGGGACTTGACTTCTGTCATCTCATTTATCATCCACTGGCTATGAGAACAGGACGGAGCAAATAATCTTCTACTTTCATAGCAGAGGTTGAGGTGAAGTGGGAATTAGAAAAATTACTAACTAGCCTTTGGAAAGTGCTGTGGCCTCCTAAGCAGCTGCTCACTCTTCCTCAGCAACTGGGTGTTTCCTACTGGGACTGGCCCTGGGCAGCAGAAGTCGTGTGCCACACACACTGCCCACTCTGACCGCAAGCCTCAGGCCAGTATGACTGTTAAAAAGCAAGGGCTCAGCATCAGCGGCAGGTCAGAGCACGCTACACGGTGCCGTTCATCTGCTCAACACTTTCAAGTGACTTTTACAATGATTATCCCATTTGAGTCTTTTTTTTTTTTTTTCCAGACAGAGTCTCACTCTGTTGCCCAGGCTAGAGTGCCGTGGCATCAGCCTAGTTCACAGCAACCTCAAACTCCTGGGCTCAAGCGATACTCCTGCCTCAGCTTCTCTAATAGCTGGGACTACAGGCGTGTGCCACCACGCCTGGCTAATTTTTCTATTTTTAGTAGAGATGGGGTCTCACTCTTGCTCAGGCTGGTTTCAAACTCCTGGGCTCAAGCAATCCTCCCGCCTCGGCTTCCCAGAGTGCTAGGATTACAGGCGTGAGCCACCGCACCCGGCCCCATTTGATTCTTATTGTCACCCTATGAAAGTAGGCAGGACAGCTATTATTATTCTCATTTCACAGATGAGGAAGCTAAGGCTAGAGCAAGGCGTTGCCCAAGGCTACAAGGGTTAGTAAGTGCCAGAAGTGGGACCAGGATCCCCGTCCCCTGTATCCTGCTTCCGTGCCTCTTCCCTGAGCCCATAGTGATTGGTCCTCAGCATGTATTTCAGCGCTTGATGCTGTCCCGCTTACTTGCAATGGTTCCTGAGAGAGGCACACCACAGGGTATGTGGGAGAAGATGTCACCGACCTGAGTTTCAATCCTACCTTAGTTTCCTTGTCACTTAAATTGGGATGCTGCTACTACCAATGTTATTACCAACAATACTAACAATATATTAATAACAGCTGTTTTGAGAGTTCAAAAGATATAAAGTACTTAAAGCACAACCACCCAACAACAGTTACTAAATGTAATTTTTTCCCCAATTAGACTGAAAAGTCATTAGAATAGAAACTATTTCTTACACGTTCCTTAAGTTTTTCTCAGGATTTACCACAGAATTAGCCATACAATTGAGACACATAGGCAGACACTATTTTGGAGGAATTTAAGCATCCTCTGCACCTCCCATACTCCACCCCACTTTCCAGATGCTTCCTCCAATGTTAACCCTTAGCCAGACTTTGAGACAAATTAAGTTTTCTCTCTGGCTCTCTTCCTTTCTCTTCTTTCTGGGCTTATCTGCACCCTCATTCCCTCTGCCCCACATCACTCCAGTTTCAGTCCCTACCATCATCTGCACGCAGCTAGTGTCTAATTATCGCCCACTTGCTGTCCTCTGAGGTCTCTGATTGAACCTACGTGATATAGGAGCGGAGCCTTAGGCTTTAAGTCACCCCACGAGGCTCCATCACTTGCCAGGCACAGAGGTGGGGCCTTTACAGCCTCTCTGAGCTACATTCTTGGAAGGGGAAGTCGACTTCCTGCCTGGACTACCTGCCTGGGGCCTACGAGGTCAGACGAGATGCACATGGAAATTCTGTGGTAGGCAAATGGAAGTGGCCTCAAAGACCTAAAGAAATTATTTTTAACAGAAAATGTCAGGTAATTAAGCAATTAAATAGCAAATAGCAATTCAGAAGTTTTGCTGAATTATCAGTCACATTACACCACTATATGGTCTAATCACGCCCTTGCAATACAAGAGAAGGCATGCTTCAAGATGTTTTCAATTATTTAAGGTGTAAGTCATATGAATGGGTTTCAGGCCCTTTTGGAGACTAGTTTTCTAGATGGGACACTGAAAGACCATGAAAGATTGCACCTGCCGGGGGAACCACCAACTGAACCCAAGAAGAGCCCAAGAAGAAAATTCCATTCACCATTGGTATCTATTCAACGTAAAAATACATATGCCCTCTGCTCCTAAGTAGCTCCCTTTGGAGAGGGCACTAGATGTGTGTGCTTAGCTGGAGCAGGGTCAGTGAGCAGAGGTGCAGGCATTGTGCTGAGGGCAACGAGAAGGAACAGTCAGTTCTGATGAGAGAGATGAGGAAAGTCTCCAGAGAGATGGTGATGTCTGAGCTTCATCCTGAAGGATGAGTGACATCAGTGAGCAGAGAAGGAAGTTCTGGACATATATTGGGTGTTGACTGATGAATCAGACTATTACACAGCCATCCAGGTGGAGGATCAGACTCTATATACAAGCTGGATCCTTGAAAGACATCTCAACGTAGATTTTTAAATCACAAAAGCAGAAGGCTTCGAAGAATGTAGCCACAAACATTAAAAGTTATTAGCAAGGCAAAGGGAAAAATAAAGACAGTCCAGGTAGACAGAAATGTGTACAGCACAGGTGAAAGAATGCCAGGAGTTCAGAGTGCCCCGTGTGGGCCAGAGGATGAAGCAGGAGGCGAACGAGTATCTGTGTGTGTGTGTGTGTGTGTGTGTGTGTGTGTGTGTGTGTGGAAGGGGTAAGTCAGAGGAAATTGAAGCCAAAAAGTAAAAGGGGAGAGTTATTTGAAGTTGTCACCACCCTTAAACTCAATCCTGGGAGGTTTCAGGAAGGTGGGTTTTCAGGAAGTGCCTGAAGGTAGGAATTGGCTGTGCAAGGAGTTTTTGACCCGAATGGTTTCCCCACAGGTGCCTTGATGATCAGGTCAGAGGATGCTGGCTTTGTGGTGATCATAGGTGTGATGAGCAGAAGATACCTCTGTATGGATTTCAGAGGCAACATTTTTGGATCAGTGAGTTTCTCTTTTGTGTTGCTCACCATTTGCAAACAATTACCTAATTTCTCTGACAGAATGTAGACTTTTTCCAGCTTAAAGATTCCATCTGCAATACACCTTGGTGATGTTTTCACTGAGTACTTTATTCACTCTAAGTATCGAACGCTCAGGTTTACACGGCTGGGGGTAACCCCAGGCAGTCTGGCCACAGAGCCCAGGCTCTCAGTCCCCAGTCTGCACTGCCCATCGGTGCCCGTTTTTCTGTCTAGCGCGGGCCCTGGTATATAGCTGCAGCTCCTCCAATCATGTGAATTCATGTTATAAACTACATTAGAAGGGGTGAGACGCCACTGGTTTCCTCTTGATTCTGTGACTACCTGTGACCTTAGGCCAGTCCCCTCACTTCACCAAACTTGAGTTTCTTCTCTGGGGAAAGGTGAAGTGGAATGGACCACATGACCTGCAGAGCTCCCCCAGTGATGGATCTCTGCTTAGTGTCCTCTGCCCCAACTGTGATAGCTGGTCGTTTGGATTGGTAAGCAAACGGTTTCCCAAACTAAAGGCTGCCAGCATATTCCAGAGGATTTTGAGGTAGTGAAACGGTAGGACTGCTCATCTCAGGAGTCTCTTGCCACCTGACACACCCACTAGAAATGTCTCGAGAGCAGAGGCTTTCTGTTTTGCCTTACTGCTGTGTCCCAGCATCTGCCATAGTATCTGGCTAGAACAGACAAATCTCTGCTGAACAAACACTGAAATATAGATAAATAAATAAATACCTGTTGAACACATCTAGGCATATTGATAGTCCTCAAATGTAAATACTTCGTGGAGTTTCAGGTTTAAACGAAATAATATGTGAAGGCCTTGGTAGGCACTCAACAAAACCCAGTGCTTGAGCAGAGTGAGAACTCAACTCCCACTCATCTGTTAGCAAACTTCCTGTCACTAATCCCCAAACCGTATTCTCTCTCTGGCGTGGGCACCCTACAAACTCCATCCCATCTCCTTTCTCCGGATAAGGAGACAAACGCAAGCCAACGTTCAGCCAGAAGAGGGTTGGAAAAGAGAGAGAGTGGGACGGAGGGTTCTGTGCCCAAGAAAAGCACGCGCGGGGCCGGGTGTCCAGGCCTGGCCATGAGGCCCAGTGGTGGCCACGCCTGAAAGCTGGAACCACGTTCCGCGCCTGGACAACTGCGACCCATTAGTTGAAACCACTTTTCCCCGGAAAGGGCCAACGGGGTGAAGCGCAACACAGGCTAACCCCGGGGCTCGGGCCGGCGGCAGCCAGCACGTGACCCCGGGAGGAGGGTCGCCCGCCAGCGCGCCCTCACCTGGCGCTCTTGCCCTTGCAGCACTACTTCACCCCGGAGAGCTGCAGGTTCAGACACCGGACGCTGGAGAACGGGTACGACGTGTACCAGTCTCCGCAGCACCTCTTCCTCGTCAGCCTGGGCCGCTCCAAGAGGGCCTTCCTGCCTGGCGCGAACCCGCCGCCCTTCTCCCAGTTCCTGTCGCGGAGGAACGAGCTCCCCCTCCTCCTCTTCAACACGCCCAGGCCGCGACGCCACACCCGGAGCGCCGAGGACGACGAGGAGCCGGACCCCCTCAACGTGCTGAAGCCCCGGCCCCGGGTCACCCCGGTGCCCGCCTCCTGCTCGCAGGAGCTCCCGAGCGCCGAGGACAACAGCGTGGTGGCCCGCGACCCGCTGGGGGTGGTCCGAGGCAACAGGGTGAACGCACACGCCGGGGGCACGAGCCCAGAAAGGTGCCGCCCCTTCCCCAGGTATATTTAGGGAGCCCGAAAGGAACCCTCCTTAACCAGTCTGTCTTCCAGCAAACCAAACTGTCGTTACAGGGACAGCTCCCTTCACACGCCCAGGGAGGGAAAGTGGGATGACAGTGGAATCGGCCGCTCCTCTTGGCTCCCCTCCCCAGGAGGTCCCCTGAGAGTCAACCTGGGGGCCAGGGTAGCCGGGTTTCACCGCCTTCCTCACCCCGCATATACCACTTTTCCGAATAAGAAACCCAACGTGTAAAGTAGAAATTTCCCCTTCAGTAAGGCGGAAAGAAAGGATCCCTCCCTCCCGACCCCCCGCCGGGTTTCTCTTCTCTATGCCTGTCTTCTTAGTCAGTTTAGCATTAAGCAAAAGCAGTGGGTTCGGGAATTCACTGCTTGAAAGTAGGGAAGCAGCAGTCACAGAAGCCTCTCCACCGCCCCGTGCATCGTTTCGTGCTGGGATCCTGCGGGCAGGTGGGTTTGCAACCTTGACATTAACAGCTGAGCTGCGCAAACTGATGAGGACGCTAATTTTGAGCCTTTGTTCTTCCTGGATCATCTCTGGGGAAGAGCTGTCAAAAAAGATTGGTGGTAGCAGGTCAAAACTTGACACCTAGGCCGGGCGCGGTGGCTCACGCCTGTAATCCCAGCACTCTGGGAGGCTGAGGCAGGCGGATCATTTGAGCTCAGGAGTTAGAGACCAGCCTGAGCAAGAGTGAGACCCTGTCTCCACCAAAAATAGAAAGAAAACTAATTGGCCAACTAAAAATATATAGGAAAAAAATTAGCCAGGCATGGTGGCACATGCCTGTAGTCCCAGCTACTCGGGAGGCTGAGGCAGAAGGATTGCTTGAGCCCAGGAGTTTGAGGTTGCTGTGAGCTAGGCTGACGCCATGGCACTCTAGCCCAGGCAACAGAGTGAGACTCTGTAAAAAAAAAAAAAAACCAAAAAAAACACCAAAAAACCAATAAAAATGATATTTCAAATTAATGGTGAAAAAATGCTTTATCCGATAAATTGTTAAGGGAGAACTGGATAGCTTCCTGAGAACAAGCATGAGTGATCCCTATCTCCCCCAAAGTAAATCCAGATAGGTCAAAGCCATAAATACTAAAATACTAAACCATAATGGTACCAGGAGTTATGGGGATGGTTTTAAAATCTTGCTGTTTAGAAAGCCTTTCTAAAAATGACACAAAACCCCTAAAATCCATTAAAAATGATTAAATTCAATTTTATGAAAATAAAAAACAAAATAAAAACACTATGAACGTAGGAAAACATTGGAAATATATTATGAAAAGGTGACACTTCTTAAAATATATAAACTACCTATAAATCAATTAACAAAAATACTATGGTCATAATAACAGAAAGACAAACACAAAATAATAATATCCTGCTTTTTCACCGTATTTAAGTTGACAAAGATGAAAAGTTTGGTAACACATGGTTAGCAAGGCATATGGAAACATACTGATACATTACTGGTGGGAGTAATTGATGCAGATTCTTTGGTGGGTAACTGCAATATCTATCTAAATGAGAAATTCATATAACCTTTGATCTTGCTATATATATCCTATGTATTGATCCTACGTATACCCATACATGTGTAAAATTAGTATGTACAAAAATATTCATAGCAGCCTTATTTATAATAGAAACATTTGGAGGCAATTCAAATATCTTTTAATAGAGTATTGGTTTGTGAGATTAATAAGAGCTAACTTTGTTGAGTGTTTATTATGTGCCAAGTACTATACTAAGTACTTTATATATATAAAATCTAGTTTCACTCCTGCAACAACTATATGGGGTAGGAACTGTTATTAACAATTGTTGCTGAGCCTCTTTGATTTTTGTTGCCATACTTTAATAACTCATAAAGATACTTCTCTTTTTGTGCCCCTAGATTAAAATAAAAATCTTTTCAAAATCCTAGTAGAATTTACTACTGTTTCTATTCATTAACAAAATACCATGAAGCAGTAGGAGAGCCTTCAATGGGGACAATAGAGGGAACCAGGATGCTCCTTGAATAGGCTGCTTCTCTGTCCCCTAGTGTGGTTGGTGTTTCTGCTCTGATTAACATCCTAGTCCATGTTTTTTAAATCACTACGGTCTTCATGGCACATCAGGTTGATGTGACCTTCCTTGAGATTGCTTTGAAAAGTACAGTGCTTTTGAATGACTTGAAAATACCTTCTGTTTAGGAAATTCTTGTTGTTTTGTGCTCTGGTTGTCAATAAGGCTGAGACTATTAAAAGAAGATAAAGTCCTCTGGGCATCATGTTTCTAGCTTTGTGTGAAAAGAAATCTACACAGCCATATGAGCTATGAAAGCTGCAGTTTGAAGCCTGAAATTTCTATTGAGAAATAGCATATTTCTGGGATAGGTGTTTTGTGGCTAAAAGGTTTGTGTGGTTTCTGTAACTATGTAATGCAAAAGTAGGTCTCTTTGAACCTAAACTGAGGGAAACTGTTGAAGCATGAGTTCCTCTGTGAACTCAATGCTTGTAGCAGAGTAAGAATAAGGATATTTTAGCATTTCTGGTACAGGCCTTGAAATGAATCAGAACATTGCCCTCTAGGTCAAAAATTCTCTGACTAAGTGAAAAAACTTAGGCAGTCTCAGGTTACTCTGTAGAAACAAGATAGTCATGCACACATTCATGGCATACACAGCAAACACGCACACAAAAATACACCCTCTGTCCTTTATCTAGCATTGCTGAGGAATGAGATTTTCTCTGTGCAAATGAAACTTACTTAATTAAACATAATAGTTTAATATTTTATATGAATCTGCATTCTTTAATAAGTATACCGAACACATTTTAACTTTTCTTGGTGATTCACCCATCATTATTAATAATTAACTATGATGTTTTTATTTCTCAGCAATGCTTTGCCTTTATTCCTCTCCCCTCTCCATTGCTAAGGCAATGCTCATTTCAGAAAATCAGGAAATACAAATAGAAAAACACCAATTATTGCAATTATTATTCTTTGTATAGATAGTTCCAAACACAGTCATATGCACATGTAATCTTAAACAAATAGGAACATGCAATACTTTTTATGATCTTCCTTTTTCTCTTAGTGATTTATCATAAACACTTTTTTAAATATCTGTAGACCCGTACTTGAAACATCATTTTATATGATACTCCATTGTAGGGGCATGTTATATTTTATTCCCACAATTTCATATTGTTAGACAGGTTGTGTTCAATGTTCTTCCATCACAAACATCACTGTATTGAATATATGTGTGTTTGGCATGTATATATGTATAAATATATATATATCTTTATGTTCCTTACCTAGTCCTTTATAAAAAAACTTAATATGGAATTTATAGTTCAAAGAACATGCACATTTTTGGGGATTTTGATATGTTCTGTTAGCCAGGGCTAATATCCAGCTAATATATTCTGATTTGGCTACACATTTAGTCTACAGCTGGTGTCTATTCTGATTTTTCAGTGTTTGTGCTGTACCAGTGGTTAAATATCTTGAAATATTTATTTTTGCAAACTATCTCACAGGCAAGTTAGATGAATTTGAATTCCTACTCAGATTTACATTTTGAGGAGCAATGAGAAAATCTCTCTTAGAGATTTTTGTGTTTATTCTCATATAAAAGTAAGTACCTGAAACTCAGAATAATGTTTGAACAGAAATTTTGGAGCTAGAAGGTGGATTGTTTTCATAGATTAAAATATATAGTACTTAAAAATACTTCTTTGGTGAAGTGAACAGACACATCACCAAAGAAGATACATAAACGGCAACTAAACACAGGTGAAAGTGCTCCACAGCATTAGTCATTCAGGAAATGTGAATTAACTCCAAAATGAGATAGTACTATACACCTATTAGAATGGATAAAACAAACAACAACAACAAACCTGACAATACCAACTGCTGATCAGAATTTGGAACAACTAGAATTCTCACACATTGTTGATGGGAGTGCAAACATGGTACAGCCACTTTGGAAAACTGTTTGGCAGTTTCTTTGATATTACACATACACTTATAATATGACCCAGCAATTCTACTTCTAGATATTCACCCAAAAGAAAAGAAAACTTCTGTCTACACAAAGTCACATATGCCAATATATTTAGTAGCTTTTTTCATGATTGTCCCAAACTGGAAACAATCCAAGTGTCCAACAAATGGATAAAAGTAGTGGTATGTCCATACAGTGAAATGCTACTTAGCAATAAAAAGGGAATGAATAATTGATATATACAGGAATATGAATTAATGTCAAATGCATTAATACTCATAAGCTACCTAATATATAATTCCATTTATAGTCTAGAACAATAAGTATTATAGGGATAGAAAAGAGATCAGTAGTTGCCAGGGGCTGGGAAGGGGGTGAGAAGCTGACTTTAAAAGTGCACCATGAAGTTTTAGGGTGAAGGAGCTGATAAATATCTTAATTATTGTTGTATCTATATGACTAAATGCATTTGTCAAGACTCATAGAATTATACACCAAAAAATTTTACTATATGTAAATTTAAAAAATGAGCACAAATTCTTAAAAATTAAAAGTAAAAAGAATTCTGTCTTAAATGGAAAAGGAAAATACCATGCTGAAACCTTTTGAGTGCCCTAAGAATGTGCATTGTGTACTTCCAACCACAGGGAGTGTGATTGACCAAAGGGCCCAGCTGCTGTGCTTGAAATCCTTTGTTGCATTTGCCAATGACTGAGCATGGTAGGTGCTAAGGCAGGCCTATTCCTGGGAGTCATGGAACTCACAGCAGCCTTGTTGAACCTTCTTTAGACTGCACCATAATGTAGGATGTTTTCTCCCAACCTTCATTTCCTCTTTCACTCAAGTCAGACTTGTACGGTGATCTGATGGTTCTCTCAGTCTTAGCGGTTCTCTTCTCACTTTCCTTCATACAGGCTTTTCCTCAAATAAAATTCTTGCATGTTTAATCTTACCTTGGCAGCTGCTTCTTGTAGGAGCCGAACTAACACACTTCCAGTTTTATACCTTGTAATATGATCAAGACAGAGATAAAACACATAATCACATTTTTATCACTTTTAGCTAATCATCTCTTTTATGCAAATATTTATTGAAATAAAACATACGTAAAGAAAAACATACCAAATATAAGTGTACAGCTCTATGAGTTTTTACTGATTGATACTGCCATGCTGAAATGGAACATCACTAATAATTTAGAAGCCCCCTCTCTCTCACTTATGCCCTTTCCCAGTGACTAATTCCCTCTTGAAGGCAGTGAGTGTCCTGAATTCCTAACACCATAGATCTGTTTTGCTTATTTTTGAACTTCATGTAAGTGGCATCATTTAGCGTAAACTTTTAGCTTGACTTCTTTTGATCAATATTATGTTTGTGAGACTCATTCATGATGGTATGTACAGCAACATTTTCTTCCTTTTCATTATTGTGGAATATTCCACTGAATGAGCGTACCACAATTTATTTATCCATTCTACTATTGATGGACAGCTGTGGTTTTCCCTCCAGTTTTGTGCTTTACAAATAATGCTGTTATGAACATATTTGAACATGTCTTCTGGTACATATATGTATTCATTCCTATTTGGTATATCACTAGGAGTAGAAAAGGGAGATCATAGTTTGTGTTTATAATCAGCATAAGAAGATATTACCAAACAACTTTGCAAAGTGGTTATATTCCTGGCATTAACCAGGAATATAACACTGTGTAAAAGCATTCCATTTCCTCTACCACCTCCTCATCTTCCATTCTTGATATAAAAGTAACAAAGACGTAATAATAAAGGACAATTATAGGACAAAGATGCAAAAAATCTTAAATTATTAGCAAATGGAATCTAGCAGCCTATAAAAAATAATATATCACAGCCCTATTTGGTTTGTTCCCAGAATGCAAAGTGGGTTTAGCATTTGAAATATCAATTGATGTAATTCTCCACAGTAAATAAAATTTAATAAATAAGAATAAAAGAGAAAAACCATTTAGTTATCTGAAAAGAAGGGAAAAAGCATTTGCTCCTTCCTTTCCATGATAAAAAAAAAAAAAGCTTTTAGCAAACTGAAGAGAAGGGAGCTTCCTTAATTTAATGAAGAATATTCATAAAAAGTCTGTGGCAAACATAATTTGTAATGATGAAATATTTAAAGCTTTTTCTTTGATGTAGGGAAAGAGACTAGGAGATGTCCTCTATCATCACTTCTATTTAGTTCTTTTATGCTGAGTCCCAGCTAGGGAAATAAGGCAAGAAAAAAATGGTATAGGTATTAGGAAGGAAGAAATAAAACAGTCATTATGCACAAATGACATGGTTGGATGCATATGAAGCCCAAAAGACTCTGTAACTAAATTTTAGAATTAAGTAAATTTAGCTGGATTGTTGGATACAAAGTCAGTATGTTAAAATAAATTCTGTTTCTACATGCCAGCAATAAAACTGTTCAAATATAAAGATTTTAAAAATGCAATTTAAAATGACGTCATAATGTCAGAAAAGGCTACTTTGATGCCTATACTAAATAATCATAGGCTGCTATGTGTTTGGTGTCTTGTTAAAGTTTTGATAGTTTTCTTAACTCCTGAGTTGTTAGCTATCATTTCTATTGCTATCATTATGCTTGTTTCTAACTGCAACTTATTTTGGTAATTTTCTGCCTCAGATGTGCTATGGCTGGATATTCAATAAAAGCATAAAAAAGTAAAAATTATAATAAAACTGAAAATATTTCAGTGCCCCAAATTTGTGGCTTTCATTTTGGCTACCCAGGAGTTACTTAGAGCACTTCACATTTATATTCAGGGTCTAGTTTTGCTCAAAGTGACTGAGATTGCCAAAAGTACAGACTCCAGGGAAGAGTGGGGATGAACTCTCCAAGTTCCCTGCTTGAATAGGACATTTGTCAAAGTTTTGTATGAGGTTATTTTATCTTGAAAGGTAAAGAAAGAGGAAAATTGGTTTCAGCTTCTGTATAAGAATTTTAAATAAAATACTGTGATATCTCCTCTTGGACAAACATTTGGTATAAATCTAATCAGTAAGTTTGAGGTTAGATGTTGAATCTTATATGATTTAAAATGCATAATGATTCTTAGATAATGTGTAATCAGCTAGTTAGTCCTGGCTTTAAGAAGGTTTTGTTTCTAATATTAGTTGAATTTGGCTCATCTCAGTAAATAAGATTACAACCAATAAATACTATTAACTCAGTAAGCCAATAATTATCAGAACCCCACTCCAAAAATTCAGTTTTAGAAGGATGTAATTCAATGATCACTGAATCTCTATAGCTAAGGTAATAGCCAGAGCAAAAGGTACTACTGAAGAACTAGCATTTTCTGGTTGTCAGGAGCTAGTGGGGCTACATTATTAAATATTTAAATTCTGGTCACAGCCTGTGGGTTCTCTCATGGCATCCTGTCTTTTCTATTTAGATTGGTGGCTTTAAAGTTTATTGACTTTAAATTGTCAAATATATATTTTGCTTCATGATACACATAAACACACATCTGTATAAGTGAAATAAAGGTTTAATGGAAAAATGCTTATTTTTTCTTCATGTGATACATGTGGATAGTTTCTATTGTATTGTAATTTATTGCATTTTGTTTAAGAAATGGGGGTGGTAGCTCCCTAAAATGATTTCACTGCTCATGAATGTGTCATGAGGTTCAGTTGAAAACCTATTTAGATGACACGGATCAACCTTCCTCCTTCAATGTTCACTTGAACTGGAGCCTTGGCAGTTGGCCTAGCCCAGCCCAGTCACAGTCTAGCAGTTATTAAAGAAAGCCCAAACTGTGAGAATATTTTGACCCTGGACTACATATGGGAAAATGAGATGATGTATAATTAGTGTTACATTTTTCTTTGTTTACAGAGCTCTATTTATTAGTCTACTTTCTGCTTTTTTTAAATTTCAAAATTTTAAGGGGATACAAACATTTTTGTTACATGGATAACTTTTATAATGGTTAAGTCAGGGCCATAAATGTGTCCATCACTTGGATAGTGTTCAGTGTACCTGTTAGATAAGTTTTTACCCCTCCCTTCTCCCTTCTTCACCCTTCTTGATTTTCAATGGCTTTTACTTCTTTCTGTGCCCATATATGTTGATTTATTAGTTTTAAATTATTAGAGAGTACATGTAGTGTTTTTTTCCCCATTTCTCAAATACTACACTTAGGATAATGGTCTCCAGTTCCATCCAAATTTCTGCAAAAGACATTAATTCACTCCTTTTTATGGCTGAGTAGTACACCATGATATACATATACCACATTTTGTTAATCCACTCATGGGTTGATGGGCACTTATGTTGATTCCACATCTTTATGATTGTGAATTGTACTGCAACAATCGAGTGCAGGTGTCCTTTTGATAAAATGACTTCTTTTCCTTTGGGTAGATACGTAAAGGGATTGCTGGGTCAAGTGGTAAGTCTGTATATATTTCTTTGAGGAAACTCCATACTGTTTTCCATAGAGGTTGTACTAATTTGCCGTCCCACCAACAGTGTAAACCATTCCTTTCTCTGCGTCCATACCAGCATGTATTGTCTTTTCACTTTTTAATAATAGCCATTCTGACAGGAGTAAGGTGATATCTCCTTTAAACTAGATGTGAGGCACCACTCCGAGGCAGGAATTTACTTTTTAAAAATTTTATTTTATTTTATTTTTAATTGACAAATAATAATTGTATCTATTTATGGAGTTCAATGTGGTGTTTCAATACATGTATACATTGTGGAATGATCAGATCAGGCTAATCAATATATCTATAACCTCAAATATTTATAATTTATTTGTGTTGAGAACATTTAAAATTCTCTCCTTTTGCTTTTTTGAAATATATAATCTATTATTAACTGTAATCACCATGCTGTGCAATAGAGCACCAGAATTTATTCCTCCTCACTAACTGAAACTCTGTACCCCTTAACCAACATCTCACCTTTCCCTGTCTAGCCCCCATCTCCAGCCTCTAATAACCACCATTCCATTCTCTACTTCTATGAGTTTGACTTTTTAAAATTCCACATATAAGTGAGATTATGTGGTATTTGTTTCTGTGGGGCTGGCTTATTTCACTTAACATAATGTTTTCTAGGTTCACCCATGTTGTTGCAAATGGCAGAATTTCCTGTTTTTTTGTTTTTTTGTTTTTTTTAGACAGGGTCTCACTCTCTTGCCTGGGCTAGAGTGCCATGGCATCAGCCTAGCTCACAGCAACTTCAAACTCCTGGGATCAAGCAATTCTTCTGCCTCAGCCTCCCGAGTAGCTGGGACTACAGGCATGTGCCACCATGCCCGGCTAATTTTTTCTATATATTTTCAGTTGGACAAATCAGTTTCTTTCTATTTTTAGTAAAGACGGGGTCTCACTCTTGCTCGGGCTGGTTTCGAACTCCTGACCTTGAGCGATCCACCCGCCTTGGCCTCCCACAATGCTAGGATTACAGGCGTAAGCCACCGCCCCCGGCCGTGTTTTGTTTTGTTTTTTAAAGCTGAATAGTATTCCATTGTGTGTGTGTATTAATATATGCATATGACATTTTCAAAATTCATTCAACTGTTGATGAACACTTAGGTTGTTTCTATACTTTGGCTATTGTGAATAATGCTGCAATGAACATGCAAGTGCAGATATCTCTTGAGCATACAGATTTCAATCCCTTTGGGTATATACCCAGAAGTAGAATTGGGGAATTGACTTTTGATATCCAAACTTAGATACAATAACTTAAAAGCCAAAATGCCACTTACTATGTGTGAAAGGTTGTTTGGCTATCAATGTGTATATATATATATATATATCTCGCCCCAGCTAGAGTGCAGTGGTGTCATCATAACTCACTGCAACCTCAGACTTCTGGGTTCAAGTGATCCTCCTGCCTCAGCCCCCTGAGTAGCTGGGACTATAGGCACATGCCGCCATGCCCAGCTAATTTTTTTTTTTCTGTTTTTAGTCGAGATGGTCTTGCTGTTGCTCAGGCTGGTCTCAAACTACTAACGTCAAGTGATCCTCCTACCTCGGCATCCCAGAGTGCTAGGATTACAGGTGTGAGCTACTGTGCCCAGCCTCAGTGCATATTTTTATATGAGATAGTGACCTTGTAGGTAGACCCATTGTGAAGACTAAGAGTTAGTTATCAGTTGATTCTTGCTAAAGTTGAGATTAGGCAAAGGGACATCCAAAAACTTGTCCAGCAGACTAGAATGACAGAAAACTCACCCAAGCCTTTCTTTTTCTAAATTTCCTTCCTGAGTAAAACAACAACAGCAAGAGCCACAACAAAAACAGCAAAACCTTGTATGGTACCTTACAGTTTTATGATGTGTTTCAGTGTCTACAATCATTGTTGAGTTTACATCTGTTGCATGTTATATCTTTTCTGTTTACATATGGAAGAAGCTCCTTATTCATGTAAGTATGCTAGTTCAAAAACATAATGTAGAATCATATAAAACTCAGCACTATTTGGTTGCAATAAACAGAAACCCACCTCAAAGTTATTTAAACAAAAAATGAATTGGATAAGATTATACAACTTGAGAGGTCCAAGAGCTGGGGTTGATTTAAGCAAAATTCATATTGAAAAATTTCCTGTTAAAAAAATTGGTAAACTTAATTTTTAAAATAGTGCTTGTACTTTTCCACTATTCCAACTGCTCTCATTCCAAGAAACTATTATTTGTAGATACTAAAACTATATGGAGACTTAAAGAATACCTTTATAACAATCAAAAGCAGAGCGAATTACTTATATAAAATTGAAATATTTGCCCCAAATAGTAATTTGCATTGGTTTTCTAGAAAATTATCTGCAATTAAAAAAAAAAAAGAATTGTGATTTGTTTACTCACATTATCAGTATTTTCTTTCTATACACAGATTGAAATGTAAATATTAGTCTGTTGACTTTGGTTTAGTGGATATTTATTTAGGATTTTTATGAACACAAGAAAACAGAGAAGAATGGTGCTGTGCAAATGACCTCTGGGGTTCAGGCGAGACTCAGATGCTCACTTCTCCTCTGAGGTTATTACCATCTCTCACTTGTTTGACAGTTAGAGATACTGTATGCGATAGTTGAAAAGCAGAGGTTGACTGAATTTCCAGTGGTGTTTTGGTCAGCTGGCGTTTGCTCCTTGGTGCTGGTGTGCAAAGGGCCAGGGCTGCATCGAGCGGATTGTCTCTCCAGGTTGCGCAGGCTGCCTCCCTGATGTCTGACGCTGGCTGCCGATGAACCCTATTCCTTTACATTTTGCCAGGTCCAAATTTCACCGGAAAACACAGTAGCTGGAGCTGCACATAGGCTTTTCCTCTTTCTCTTTCCCCCCTCTTACACCTCCCTAGACCGCTCTGGGCTTTGACGTCATGTGTGCTCCTTTCAGTTGCCATAGCAACCCCATTCCCCAAGCCCTCTGTCCGTCTCCTCCGGTAGGTTCCACAATGGTACAGGCAGCATCACGCTGCACAATGGTTTCCAGGCAGTGAAAGAGGGTGATTCAGCAAGCCACTCTTCTTTTTCCTTTTAACCTCCCCTTCTCTTTTTATTTTTATGGGGGTGGGTGGTGCTTGTTCTATGGTTACCTTTTTCTTTTCTTTTTTCATTTTTACAGATTTCCTTTTTTCTCCTCACCCCTCAATTCTTAGGGGCCTGAGTGAGTTTAAGATTGTGTTTTCTTGGAAATCACCAATGCATCATTAATTTTAAACAATCTACTCATCTCCAAAGAGCCTCTTCCTTATTGCAGTTTGGAATGTGGTTAATGAAAAACGAGTAGGCAGCATTTCTGGGGCAAAAACTGCCGGATCAGGACCGTAGTTCTCAGGCACGGAATGGTAGGTGGCTCTTTGCTCATTCTGGGTTCTAACCTGTTTTTGGAGGGTGGGATGATGTCTACTGATCGCTCCTGGTGGGGCAGGAGGAGTATGGGAGAGCTGGGAGAGATGGGGCGGAAAGCACATTAATCAAGTGAACTATCTCTGAGGCAAGAAGCCACCAGCTTTTTCCTCTGTGCAGAGCATCTCTTCCCAGACTTGGGTGTGTTGAAATCTTTCTGTTTGGAGTGCGGGGTAGCTGAGGGTGGGAGAGAGCATTCTTATTGTGACTAGGGGTTTTTAGACCAATGCAGAGCTACAGAATGGAAGAGAGAAAAACACACACACACAGAAGGGGGTTGGGGGGATTGAAGGGGAGAGAGAGAGGAAGAAAGAGAAACAGCTGTGCTTGTTAGAAGTGCTGACCTCAGTTCCATATCTGAGAAATGCTATGGGTTCCATAAAAAAGTAAAAAATAATATCTTTTAGAGTGCAGATATGTTTACTTCCTAAGAGCTTTACCTTAAATAATATTTTGGAATGTATTTATGCATTTTACTAAGGAATGATATTTTTATATATTTTTTAAGGTGAAAAACTAATGACATTACTCTTACAGAGTGACTGTAGGCTAAATTTGGGCTGAGGAGAGGAAAAGAGAACAGGGATCGGGTTAGAGATAAGAGGAAACATTGGCACTGCAGTCACATAGGTAAGGGGTCCCTTTAAGAAAGTGATCTAGTCACAGCAGGCAGCATTTTTTTTAATGGCAAGGTTCCCAGGTATTCTGTGCTGGGATACTGTGTCCCCTAGAAATGTCAGAGCTCTTTTGGGAAAATAAATAATCAGAAATGAGCATGGCAATATATTTGGTAAAATCTATATATTTGTGCCTTGAGCAAAACAAATGTGATTTATTGAAAAATCTTCAAATAAATCAGGTTAATGATATTTCAAAAAATTATATATATATGTTTTTTCTTTTTTCCCCTCCTACATTTAAATCTAGATAGAGACTGAGTCTCGGCTTTTATCCCCTTAAACAGACAACTTCCCAGGGTACTGCAATTTAGCCACAGAAGAAGAATGGCTTATCCCATGGCAGTAGGCTCTGAAGCAATCACAAGGTTGTTTACATGGGCTGCCTTTGCTGCAGAGCCTGACAGTGTCTGTACAGAAGCCCTGCCCACTTCTGCTGTGTTGATGATAACTTTTATGAACAAACTGGAAAGAAGCAGGCTAAGTCATATGGGACAAGCCACAGTTCAGATTGAAAGAAAATGGTTGTAAGTGTACCAGGAATTGCCAGCCCAAGGTCCAGTATCTCCTTCTATCCCTGATCTGCTAGTTGTCAGACCCTGGAAGATCTCACTGGTGTTCTCCCTGATCAACATATTTAAAATGGTTGCAGTAATGACCATTTCTCTCAGAGAAGCTTCTGTAAATTTTCTACCTTAGGTGAGCATGTATGTTATCAATATAGATAACAATGCTCATGAATGAGCTCACAAGCTCATTCAAGGCTCCATTTGGGAACCTTTGGATTTTAGGGGCTGGACGGTTTGGATGTAGCAGTTTTGCTGCCTGTGGTATGTATTCCCATCTCTACCTTGCTCTTACTCTTAAAATTGACATAAAGTATTGGATTAGCTTATTTTATCACATGGAGCAAACTAGGTTTTCTCTCCCCCACAATGGGACTAGAAAATCAGATGACAAAGGTGGTATGACCTTAAATATTATAGTCTTCTTGCTTCCTCTTTTGCATATCATTCCCTCTTGCTGTTGCAAAGTACCTTTAATCTGAGGGGCCTCTGTTCTTAGAAAAAATTTACAGTTTCAGTAAAAAGATTTCTGATAATGAGGCAGTAAGAAATTATATGTAGAGTGGAAAAATCAGCTGCCTCCAGCTTCCTGCTTGGTCGCCTCAAAACAGCATCTGCTGTTAGGAGGAGTGTGTTTGCCATGCTGGAAGGGGATGTTTATGAACAGATCCCAGAGGGACTGAGTGTGTTTTTGCTGTCATTGTCTGGTGCGTCTGCAGCTATTAGTATTTAATGGTTTCGTAGCATGGGGTCCATATTTTTCAAGGTTAGAATGAACTGAGGGTTTATTGTGGATGCTATAAAATATATTAAATTTATAGGAAAATTCACAGGATTTACCTTGTTGTTACATCCTATAGGAATATCATAAGCAAAAAGAATTTGCCCAACCTAAGTAATCTGAAAAAGCCTCCCATGTTTAAAGGCATATATATATTCTGAAAGTTTTATTGTGGTTTCATGTAAATGAATTTTTCTTTGGATGTAAGCTTAGTTACAAAGTCTTTTTATAGTGATAATAAAAGATAAAGAAAAATTAAGGGTTTTCTTGTTTGTTAAACATGGGGATAGATATTCTGCTTTCTTGCTTTAGTTCTGGCCTCAGGTCACATTTGTACCTAAAGGACTTTGAGTGAAATTGGTGTGTTCAGATCAAATGATTGCTTGGTTGCTTATTAGAATAATGGACTCACAGCAAGAGAGACTTCCTTCAATTAGAATAAGAAGCAAACAAATAGATGTTTTAATTTTTTTCTTTATTGTTCTATTTCCTCTTATAGTCTCTTTCAAGCTTTTGGTTGGACATTGCAACAATCGTGCAAAAAGAGGTACAATAGTGTCCAGTAATGACAAGAATGGAGTACAATGCTCTATTTGCTACAAGCTTACTTAGTGCTTCCCTCCTACCACACACACATCTATTATTGCACCTTCTCCTTTGGACCATACACTTGTGGAAAAAGTTGAGCCTATAGACTACGGGGGCAGATGTTTATTGGTAAAGAAGAACAGAATCCATTTGTTTCTTTGGCATATTGGATATATCTATTGCATTACATAAGTCTGAGATGAGACACTGTACTGCTGATTCAGATAAAAGATCATGCTGCATATTGATTGTTTGAAAGAGAAAATGTAATTTAGAATTGGGGCCTGTATTTTCAGAAATTCACTTATCTGTACATGCTTTTTATAGTGAAGTTGTAAGGTTCTGATTAAAGATTTTTCAGTTTGAGTACATTTTATCCTCATGAGCAAATCAAGGCAAAGGAGGGGAAAATGAAAACTGTGTGTTTTGAGTACCATTTTTTTTTCTGTATTTAATAGAGAAAAGCTTCATTTCTTATTGTGAATCTTGGTAAAAATTCTAAAAGGAGACATTAGGAGATATTGAAAATCGCTAAATAGAAATCAACATTTTAGGTTTCAAAAGCAGACCTCAAACATAAACTTATTTTTGGTAAGGAATTTTCTCATTTAATTGACATTTTGGATCAAGAGCAAGCCACTGTGGCCTTTCTCACTGTTTTTATCCATGGTGACTATGAGATGTAAAGCCCCTAGGCTTATGGAAATAGTGCTCCTAGGAGTGGAAATTAAAGCCTTCAATGGAAAAAGAAATGACTGAAGCCTCCTAAGAAGCATTTCTAACCACAGCTCTCTAAAACCCTGTGTGGTGTGCAGGTTTAAGGTAAAGCTCTCCTATGGGACATTCAGGCATTTGCAAAGTGGCCTGGAGCATAATAAACAGAATTTTTACTACTTTTTTTTTTTGTGGTAGGAAGGAAAAAAACAGCAGTGACTTAAAAGTTCTTGAAATCCATCTCAGTTTGACTTATCTCATAGAAATAAAACCGATTCCTGGTTTGTAGATGTTAACTTGCCTTGGTGCTCTATGTGCTTCCTGAAAATGGGTTGCTTAAAGTAATTTTCCTCTTCTTATACATTGAAAATAGGCTCTGAAAGCATTGATGGTGAAGTAAAGCTCTTAGGTTTGTTTACTTGCCAGTGTTTATTCAGTGTTTGTAGGAGGAAGCTTCATCACAGCACTTATTGTACAATATGGAAATCACCTATTCCTGTATTACCTATATTCTCTGCTAAATTATCATCTCTGTCAGGGACTGACTTTATCTGCCTGGCACACAGTAGGGACACATTAAATGTTCGCTGAGTGAATTTCTCCTATGTACTGAGTTCTCTGCTGAGTGCTATGGGTAGAAGAGACTGGGAAACTGTAACACAAAGTTTCTGCCATGTATGGCTTATAGTCATTTGGGTAGAATGAAATTAAAAAACAATAAAGATGGTGTATGATCAAGGGCCCATATTAGTGGCTTGACAATAAGTTCAACAGAAATTCAGAAAAGAAAGAAAGTCACCGTCTGTGAAATGGTGATAGGTGACAATGGGGGCCACATTGGGATGTCAGTAGGTGGCGAGAGCAAGATGGTGGTCGTGGAGAAGGTATTCCTAGGAGTAGTTGTAAGCACCTTGCCAGGGGAGAGACTCTTGTTTGGGGCAGAGGAGGTTTATTTGGGGTATGGTAACTGTACTGTCCAAACTGGAAATCACAACTTATGGTTTGACAACAGTTAAAATGTTGGAAACTGGCACAAATTTTGAAGAATCTGGTCCAATATAATGTTGGGAAGTAACAGGCAATAAGGTTGAAAAAATAAGTTTGTAACTAGAGCAAATTATGAAAGAACGTAAATACAGGTCTCTTTCCAGCTTCAGATCCACTGCATTTTAGGTTTACTTCATTGCATGTATTTCAGAGGTTCTCAAAATTCTCCTCATTTCTTTATTGGTAATTAAGTAACCCATTGTTCCAGTGAAATCTTACATGAAAAGCAGAATGTGCAAACACATGTAACAGTGGAGCTATCCCAGTTAAGGATGAGTGGGGTGTCTTGTCTTAGAAAACCAACTCCATATCACAAAATCCCAAATAGCATATCAACCCTAATAATAATATGGGTTTATGTTACCAATTGGGTCTATGTTCAGATTTAAAAATAGCCAGCTGTTCTGGTACTGAGAATATCTAAGTTCTTGTGCTTGCTATAAATTATGAAGTGTTAACTACCTTGAGATGTTTTAGTTTTTCTCCCTGCAACTCCCACACCTGGTTACCAATTATTTTTGATGTCAGTGTTTTGGTCTTCTAAATGCAGGTAAAAATCCCATTTAAATCTTTTTTTTTGTTTTTTGGGGTTTTTTTTTTTTTTTGGAAACAGGGTCTCACCCTGTTGCCTGAGCTAGAGTGCCGTGGCGTCAGCCTAGCTCACGGCAACCTCAAACTCCTGGGTTCAAGTGATCCTCCTGCCTCAGCCTCCCGAGTAGCTGGGACTACAGGCATGTGCCACCATGCCCAGCTAATTTTTTTATATATATATTTTTTAGTTGTCCAGCTAATTTCTTTCTATTTTTTAGTAGAGACGGGGTCTCGCTCTTGCTCAGGCTGGTCTCAAACTCCTGGGCTCAAACAATCCTCCCACCTCGGCCTCCCAGAGTGCTAGGATTACAGGCATGAGCCACCACGCCCAACCCCATTTAAATCCTAAAATCAAACTCGTCTGTCTTTTTGCTTTGATTTCAGGCTAGTGTGAGAAACACCAACGGCAGGACCATCTCAGATCTTTGCCATGACAACTCGTGCAAGAAGGCGTTGAATTAGACCCATTTCCTATAGATGAGAAACCATACAAGCAGTGGTAAGTTACAAATTTAAAAATATTCCATAATGGGAATCCTATGATTGACATAATCAATTGAAATATTGCATATGGTTTAGTGTATGGATCTGAAGAAATATGACTCCAAATAGTGTCAACCAAAGAAGTGAAAGTCAATAGAACAGAGTGTTATAATTGATGGTGCAATACTACTAATATCACATATGGTAATGCAAAGTCTTGAGATGCATGGGTGCAGCATAAAACACCATGATACTACCACCATGATGCCTGCAATTAACAATTTCATGTGACAGAGTAATAATTGGGTACTATTATTTTAAGTGGCTTTTCTAATTTGCAACATAATATTGTATTTTATTGATCCATTTAGTTTAGTGGAAAAATTGGTTTTGAGCTAAATTATGATGCTCAATTCTTTTCAGGAACACACATGCATGTGCACACACACACACATACCTCACACAATATTTAGATCTTCAGAAATAAGGGAAGAGAAATCACAGTTTCATAAAACTCAATTTATGGACATTTTAGCCTACAAATTCTTTTGTTTAATGAAACAATATTAAAAATAGATCTAGTTGGTCTGCCTAGTTGGAATAATTTAAAAAACTTGTTATTTTAGAAAATATTAGCACACACAGGCAAAATACCTTTTTAAATCAAATACTTGATGCTTCATAGTCACCAAAGTCAATAATCAATAGATTCCAGCAGAGACGAATGAGTTATAATCTGTCAAATAACATCTTTGAGAAATAGAGTATGACAGTGGTGCTTATAAGACTCCAGAAGAAGCTGTTTTGAGCAAATGATCAATATCTCTCTTTCATTTGCCTAGTGGCTTATATAATTCTAGATAGGTAGACTGCCCTGTGAATTAATGCATCGCCTATAACTGTAGAATACTGATGAAATTAATCCTAGAGTTATTTCACACCATGATTTTAAAAAAATATTCTGACTACAATTATATTGAAAAAGCAGATCTAATAGTTATCACTATGCTGTGCTTAATCAGCATGTATTCAATGAGTTTGTTATAAAGAAGGAATCATCCATAATTGCCAATAACCAACCATATTGAAATAAAATAAGGGCAATTTTATATGATTAAACTTAATATGTTAAGTGTTACTTCTAATAATGAAACAACATATATTATGTTGCCCCCATCCTAAACATTAATTCATTAAGCATTTATTGAGAATCTGTGATGTAGGTGTCATGCTCAGCTTTTGGGATAGAGGAAAGACAGCCCTTGCTTTACAGGAGCTTTCAGTCTCAAGAGTGTGACACTTATAATAAAATGTGCTATTAAAGCGGTAGATGTATTCTAAAGAGTGTTGTACTTATGAAGTGCTATTATATAGGCAGACATAGAGTGCCAAAGGGAGGGCAGCAGAGGAGACTCTAACACAGGTGTGGTACGGATTAGTCAAGAAAGGCTTCCCAGAGGAAGTGGTATTTTAGTGAACTATTAAGCACAGTAAGAGGGTAACCAGAGGAAAGGAGCAATCAATGGACAGTGGGAATATTTTTCAACAGACCAGAAGTTTGAGGAGCATGATTGTTTGAGGGTACTAGGTGTCATTTACTGTGCTGGAGTGTAAGTGGTAGTGGCAGAGATGAAGCTGAAAAGGGGTACAAGAGACAAATCATAAAAGATCTCTTAGACAAAGCTAAGGAATTTGGATTTTATTCCAAAGTGAAGAGCTTTTGAAAGATTTTAAGTAGAAGAATGCCATGATCAGTTTATTTTTTAATTGTGAAATATGTCATATACATAGAAGAGTGTATAAAACAAATACAGGTTAAAGGACAAATCAAACATCATATAACTACCATTCATATTAAGGAATAGACTCCCAGCAAGCTTGTGTGTCCCTTTCAGATTATGTACTTGTCTTTTCCCACCAGAAGTAACCACTAACTGTTATCCTACCTTTTGTCATGCGCATTCCCTTGCTTTTCTTTGTAGGTTTTCCACATATGTTTGCATCTCTACACTATAAACTTTAGTTTTGTCTATGCTTCAACTCCAGGTATTTGTAATCATAGCATGTATATTCTCAGTCACCTGATTATTTTACTAAACAGTGTGAGATTCTTCCATGTTCATGCATGTAGTTCATTCATGTAAATTATTGTATAGTATTCTATTCTACGAACATGCCAAAATTTCTACTGTTGATAGATATTTGACTTGTTAGATATTATATAGAAATATTTATGTAATATCTTTTTATATGTATATATATTATTGCTTATAGTCTATTACACATGTGCAAGAGCTTCTATAGGAATAATACCAAGGGAAGGAATTGCTGAGTTTTGTGGTATGTGTACCTTTAATTTACTATTAATTCCAAAACATTTTTCCTAATCAGTTGCATTAATTTACACTCCTAGCAGCAGTATATGAGAGACTCTACATCACCACAACTTGATATATAAGTTCTTAAATTTTGCTAATCAGGTGGAGACATAATTGTACTCATAGAAGCATTAATTTGCATTTCACTGATTACTAATGAAGAACATCTTTTCATTTTTTTATTGGCCATTTGATTCTCCTCTTTTGCAAAGTGCATGCCCAAATCTTTTCGAGATTTGTCCTTTAAAATGATAACTAGCATTTATTGAGTTCTTACTATGTAATAGGCAGTATGCTAAGCACTCTACAAACATTTAATCTTCATATCACCTCGATGATTTACAGATAACCCCAGGTTTAGTGAGGTGAAATAACTTGCTGACAATCACACAATTAAGAAATAGTAGACTAAGCATTTAAGCCCAAGTCTTTCTGACTCTAGAGTTCTTCAGTTTCTCAGAGAGTGTTTGGAAGATTTGATTAGAGCCAGAGAGAACACTTAAGGTGCTATTGCAAGAATCCAGTTAAAAAATAAAGGCATAAACCAAAGAATTGCCAGTAGGGAATATATAACAAGCAACTGGACTTGGTAGTGAAGTGGTGGGTGAGGAAGAGAGAGGATTTAAAAAGTCTCGAGTTTTAATACCTATTGGCTAGGTAGATTCAATATTAGTCATATAATGTATATTTATAGTTCAGGCACTGTGGTAGCTTCTAAGAATACATTTTATGTATGATTCATAAATTGATTCTATGATTCTATAAGAGATGAATTTAGTTCATAGGTTCATAAATTTTAGGGTTTAAGGAAATTGCGGTGTCAACTCTTCAGTTTTTTTTTACAAAGTGGAACAGGCTGCTAAAAGAGGGTAAGTCAAGATCACATGTTACTAAGTGTCAGGATAAGAATAGATACCCAGCCTGCAAAAGGTGCAAAGAAATCACAACTGCCTGATTTTTAAATTAATAAGTAAAAGTACAATCAGCTCATTTTATTTCCTAAACATTTCTCATCAGTTCCCTTTGATCTAAATCTATTCTATTTAAGTAGCCTGGTGGATTATTGTCTTGTCCGTGATTCTACCAGATTTTTTATTTGATTTACAAATATTGGCATATAACTACCCTACCTAAAGAATCTTTGGTATATTCTGTTACCCATGTAATAATTTCTCTTCTCCTTAGAATATGCTATACTTGTAACGAAGAATCACAGTAGTGACTAACATTTATTGAGTGACTGCTTCATGACAAGCACTGTTCATAGTGCTTTGCATGCACTAGTTCATTTAATCCTCACGGCAATCCTATTGAACATTAATTGATCTTACAAATGATGAAAATGAGGCGCAGAAGATTTAGTATCTTGCCCCAGGTCATGCAGGTACTGGTGGTAGAGCCCAGGGAGTCTGACTTTGGAGCACATTTTTTTTAAATCACTGTGCTGTATCCTTCTCAGTATTAAAGGTGAAAGTTGGATCTGAATGGAGCCTTAAAATATTAATATGGTTTGAATTCTAGGTAAGTGTAGGGACAAGAATTCCAAGAAACAGTAACAACATAATCAAAGCGAAAAGAGATAGAAATTAGTGTAACAGATTTGTGAAACATTTTAAATATCTTGTAAATAAGATGAATAGAGACTATTCAGAAATTTGTCGTTCTAGGGTGCTGTTCTGTCTTGCTTCTCAATGGCTGCAACACAGTTACCAAGATGGGAAACTAAATTCTTAGGAGTATTTAACCCTGGTAAAATCAACATAAGTAGCCTAGACTATGGTCTGAATTTTGTGTGCCCTCCAAATCCACATGTTGAAGTCCTAATGCCCAAGGAGATGATAGTAGGAGATGGGGCCTTTGGGAGGTGATTAAGTCATGAGGGTGAAGGTGATTTGGATTAGTGCACTTATAAAAGAAGCTCCAGAGAGCTAGCTGATCTCTTTTGCCATATGATGACACAGCAAGAAGGTGCTGTCTACAAGCCAGAAATTGGGCCTCACCAGATATCAAATCTGCTTTGAGTTTAGACTTCCCAGCTTCCAGAGGTTATTTATAAGTTACTCAGTTTATGGCATTTTTGTAGCCCAAATGGACTAAGACACTCTAGCATGGTATAAAATTTTAAAGACTTCTTGTCCACTGATTGGTAGTACCTCCAGCCGTATCTCTTAGGAAGATGGATTTGGGGCTGTCACTGAGAGTTCACAAGTAATTTGATACCAGATCAGGAAAATGTATTTAATGCTTTCTTTTTAAAATTGGGATTTTCCTGACGCCTATTTGAAGACCGAGTAACCATCTGCAAAATATTTTAGCATCTTTCGTGTTCTTTCTGCATTTTGATAACCAGTATCAGAGGAACTACTAATAAAATCAAAGTATGAGATTTTATGGAAAATTTGGTTAACACAGGAAACTTATTTACATTAGGACTTGTTGGGAAATTCAGTTTATGGTTTTATAGCATTCATTACATTTGATAATTTATTATTTGCAGTGTAGATACCAGAAATTATGTATGCCAAATGTTTCAAAATTTTCTATTTGTATTTTTCAGGGCCTAGATGGTTTCTTGGGGCTTTAAATCCTAAGACCCACTTTTAAGATCCTTCAAATTTGAATGTGGACAACCTTGACAGTATTGCTTTTAGAAAGTCACTTATAAATCTTAAGAATGAACACAATTCTTCTTTGGAGTTTAATTTATTAAGATATATACATATATAAGATATTATACTCATCCCCCCAGAAAACATTGAGAATGTGTTAAGCAAAAACTGTATGAAATAGTGGGTAGGAAACAATTTAAGCTTTATTGCATCTTTTGTGAGTTTCAGCCAAATACAGTTGGTTCTTTGTATCTGCAGGGTCTGCGTCGATGGATTTAACCAGCCACAAATCAAAAATGTAGTTAGGCCTATGACTGTTGCATCTGTACTGAAAATGTACAGACTTTTTTTTCTTGTTATTATTCTCTAAACAATACACTACAAAAACCATTTACATAGCATTTACATTGTTTTAGGTATTATAAGTAATTTAGAGATGATTTAAAATATTTGGGAGGATGTATGTAGGTTATATACAAACACTACCATTTTATATGAGGGCCTTGAGAATAGAAGACTTTGATATCCTGGGGGAGGAGTTTTGGAACCCATCCCCCACAGATACCTACTGATGACTGTCATATCATGTCATGTGTTTGTTGACTAACCCGTTTTCAACCAGGGTTCAGGTTAACAATGTGGAGCATCACAGGCAACAAGATCTCATTCACTGAGCCTATTCTAGTCTTGGTCCTGTGTATAGATATCTGACTCTGTGTTATAATTTAAGGAGCCAAAACACACTCTGATTCTCAAATATCTCTGCTTCTAACCTTGATATGGTATGTAAAATTTTCACTTACTCTTTTGGTTGTAGACTTCAGCTGTTCCTATTAAAATAGAAATGTTGTGAGGCAAATTGATTGGCTTGCTAACCTGACAAAACAACTTGAGATAAGATGTGAATTGGTGATAGATTTTGGATCATAGATAATAACCACACTTGGATAAATGTCTATGATGCATTAAAATAGCAGGGCACTGAAGGAATATATAGGAAAAGTTTTTACATGGGGAGGGAACCAAGAATGGTCTAGAACAGATGCTTTGCTGAGGTTTAGCAGATTATTTAAAAATTTTAATCATATAGTCTCTGGAAAAGGAAGAGACCTAGATGCTCTGTCATGAACTAATATTCCCTTGGGAAGTTTTAACCTAGCTGAGCTTCAGTTGTGTATGAGAGAGTTGTAACAGATGATGTCTAAATTTCTTATTAATTGTAAAAATTATGTAAGTTAAATTGCACAGATTGAATTAAAGCATGAAATGAAACCTGTGAGGTCAGGTTCAAGTGGGATACCTTGGGAGGGTAGCCTTGGCTAATGAAGGGACTCCTGAGCACCTTAACCCACAGCTACAAAGGAAGGAGAGGGCCCAGAAAGATCTTAAAAATGGACTTGATCTATGAAGGAATTTGGGTTTGTTTCTATAGGCAATGAAGATCCATTGCTGTTTTCTGAGCAGGCTTAAGAAAATGATTCAGGCAGTAATGTTGAAGGTGGTTTGAAGAGAAGAGATAATATCAGCATGGTGAGCAGGTAAAAGGAGGGAGTGAGTGAGAACTGTTTGAAGGAGAGAAAGTAAAAATCTGTGTGGGGGTATCTAGTAGATAGAGAAGGTATCCATGTTTCAGATAATTTGTAGTAGGAAGCTGTAATTGAGATAGGGTTTTACTCAAGGGAAGGAAAACACTGAGTTCTTTATAATTTCATTTTAGGCCCAGCCAAAATCTTGCTAAACAATAATGCATAGGTCCTTGGGCTTTGGTTTCTCCATATGTAAAGTGTAGAAATGCGTTGCTTGCCTATTTGTGTCACAGGAGTCTGTGTAAGGATTCATGTGAGCTCTTTGATAGAAAGGCGCTTTATTAATCTAAGCCATCAATAATAAAAATGAGAATGTTTGCCAGGTGCTTTTGCTCCTATGTTGAAGGCTGCCGTGTAAATATGAAATATAGTCTGGAACTATTGTCATTGTTAATGATAGTAAAGTCATTACCACAAAACGCCAACACAGCAAACTTGTTTTCAGTCAATTCCAAAGAGGGACGACAAAGCCAGGCATGGAAGTCCATTACACTGTGTTTATTATGAATCTTCCTTATTGTAAGCTATTTTCCTAGTGAGTAGAGAAGTCATTTTAAGAGTATTTAAATTTTACTCATATTTCTGTCACTGTGTTCTGGTCAGTTATTCCATCACAATCAGGGACATTATCTTGACTTTTCCCCATGCAAATGGAAGTGGGATAACATTTTCTGTCTCTAGTAACTGCATCTGTGTTCTTGCCAATTTTGGCTAGAACTCATAGTCATGTAGTACTGTGGTCAAGTATGTAAACTTCAGAGTTAGACTTCCTGGGTTCACATCCTAGTACTATTACTTTACATGAGATCCTGGCTATGTCACATAACCTCTTAAGCTTCAATTTCCTCTTCTATAAAATGGTACTAATGATGGTGCTGATTTCATAAGGTTATTGTGAAGGTAATAATGCAAAGCAGACAGCATTAGCTCAGTAACTGCCAGGGTTTTTCGTTTTTTTTTTTTTTGGTCAATTTTTATTACCATTATTATCAGCATGTCTTCTCTTTTCCAAATCAGGGTCCTTTTCCATTCCTTGTTAATTGATTATTTGTCTGCCAATAGTTAATTTGTGATCACACAATTGATCATCAACCTTTTCATTACCTGGAATAACATTCTGAAGAACCCACTAAAATCTTGAATTTTATTCATTGTCCCTTTGCATATTTCTGTTGGGCTTTCTTTTGTCCTAGCAAGTCAAGTATTAATTCTGCTGTAAATAAGGGATATAATAACTTTGTCTTAACTATTGACGAGTATTATTTCCCATGACACATTACCCTCCTCACACACAATTGTTCTATAAAGAAAATTGGCTTGCCGTCTTTTTTGGCTTATATGCTTAATCTGTTTTCAAGATTTGTAACAGCATGTTTCGGTCCTTGCTGTTGATCATGTCTCTCTAAACTTCTAAAAGTACCTTCCCATATTATCCCAGATCCATCAAATCTGTTTGGCATACATACCAAGCCCTTCATATATAGTACTGAGGCTCATGGGGTGGTGGGAGTGACAACAAAGCCATGTTCTGCTCACCAAACCAAAGCTCATTTTTCTAATTTGCACAAAAACTTCAAGAGTCTATTGGGCTACTGTGTGGTCCTCTTCAGTGCCCTATCAATAATTATCCATTAGTATTGGTAAATGATGCCTGTAAATTCCTGTGGGTTTTGGCCAAATATATCATTGGCAGATTCTCCTATTTGTCATAGGTTGCATGGAATGAATATTCAGTTACCATCTCTCCCCGTCTTGTTTCTAATTTGAGTCAGGGACCAAATAAAGACAATGGTATTACTTCATATGAAGAGTTGATCCATATTTGTTACTAGTGAATTATATTCTATTCAAATTGTATAAGACAGATGGAAAATGACCATTGCAAATAGCTGCTAGTAGGGGTGGGAAAAATGATTGAGTAGTAAGGCAAATCAGAATATATTAGCGTTTGATTAGTTCCTTCTTTTATGATTCCAGTATTGAGTCTTTCTCTTAATCACACTGGCTTAGAAACTGTTTAGATGAACATACCAGGAAGGAGTTTCCTTTTTGAAAATTGTTATCCTCTATTTGGCATTAGGTTACAGAGAATAAAATTTAGCACCTCTACTTTATTTGCTTTTTAGTATGAGGTATGCTTACTTTCTACCACATGCTAGATCTGTGATCTTAACCAAATTACCAAATGTCTGGTCCTTTGGTTTTCTCATTTGTAAAGTGGGAACAATAAAAAACACATGTCTCATAAGGTGGTTGTGAAAATTAAGTGCGGGAAGAGATGTAAAGTTATTAGAACAATGTCTGGCACAGAGCGCAACTTTTAGCAAGTATCTACCCAGTTGAAATATTATAGTGGCTGAGAGCTTGATTGTGGAGTTAGACTGCTAGGCTTGAGTACTAACTCAATCACTTACTGTCTGGGTAATTTTGGACTCTTTCATGACCTCTCTGAGCCTCTGTTTTATGTAAAATTGGTATAGTAATAGTATCTACTTTACAAAATTTATGTGAAGAATAAATGGAAAGTGCTTAGGATAATTGCTTATTGAATATTAGCTATAATTTTTTGTAATCTTTGTGGTACATGCATTATATAATAATTATAATAGCAAATACTTGTAGAGAACTTATTTTGGCCAGGTGATATCTCAAGTATGTTACCTATGTTATTGCTGTGTCCTGCCCTTTTTCAAGCCATAAATCTATTCATATGGTCAGGTAGATCTGGTTAAAGTGAAGATTGGTAGGTAGCACTAAGGAAGAAAAGAAGGTGAGGCAATGTCTTAAAAGGGACACCTGAAACCTCAGTGGTATGTGTGGAAGTGAAGCCTTCAGTCCTTTTTGCCCAAGAAAAGATCATATTGTCTTGGGGATGAGGTGAGAGCGTGGTTTACTTGAATACTTCCCGTCTTATTTGCTTCGGCCTCTTTTTTTCTTGCCTGCTACTTCCCTTAGTCACTGCAGGACTCTGCCTAAAGCCCTAGGCAATTGGCACACATTTGCTTTATACCCTAAATGTCCCTGGTGATATTTTGGATGACTTCTTGTTGTATGGCAGCCCTGCTGTGTGACAGAACAGTGCCTGACTGCAGAGTGTGGTGCCCACGGGCTTCGGCTTTCCAGTCTTATGGATCAGGTTTAAATTCTTAAACTACTTATGTTGGGCAAATTGGTCAACGCTTGTAAGACTTTGTTTCTTTATCTATAAAATGGGCATGTAGCACATACTTCATAGTTTTTGAGAGAATAGAATGTAAAACATTTTAACACAGTGTCTGATGAGAGCAGGGAATTAAATTTTGCTATTGTTATTATAACACTAAAAATTGAAAAAGATTGGTTTGCTTTGGATCATTACCAAGCAGTTTCATTGCTGAAATAACAAAAGAAACTTAGCTGTTACCATGAAAAATTCCCTGGGGTACTTTTCTGTGTAACAAAATAATTTCATTTTTATCCTCATTAGCATGTGTTCTCCTGGGTGACCCCTACTAGGATTGGGGAGAGCAAGCTGTAGAAAGCATATAGGGCTGTCAGTACAGGAAAAAAATGGGTCTATAAAATAGCACTCTGCTGTTTATTTTTTATTTATTTATTTTTTGCATGTAATTTTTTTTTATTGGGGGAAAACTACAAAGCATTTACAGTACAATGTTTACAGTCACAATTTGTAGTGAGCTGATTTCCCAAAATATATTACCACTCAAGTTGACTTATCTTGTTACATTCAAAAACCTACTCTGT